>OMNW01014669.1:60162-70857 GCA_900303245.1 Selene dorsalis
TACCTCAGCTAATTGAGGCACAAGATACGGACACACACACACACACACACACACACACACACACACACACACACACATGCTCACAACCTTTTTTGTTCCCTTAAGTGATGGTGGCCTCTAATTGGCTCCAACAACACAGTCACATTTTCACAATATGGACTAATAGCGAGCTAATTAGAGCACATGTGCAGCAGAAATGTAGAAATTTCCGCTGAGGTGAAAACATTAAAAAAAAAAGAAAAAAAAAGATAATAACAACAATAACAATGCTTTATTTAGCTTATGAAAGGAAGAATCTGAGCGCTGGGTGAGGTAATCACTGAGTCACTGATATTGATCAAAAAGCTGCTGCAAAAATAACACCATCAATTTGTCTAATGGAGGCTGTAATTTCAGTCAGGATTATAAATGTCAATTTAATAATAAACCAGTGGTATCTCTGGCCTCCACTAACCAAGTTATTTGTTAATAAACAATAAGAGTGTTATCTATGAACTGAAGTGTACATTGTAGATTCACACAGAGAACATATGTTTTGGTCGTGCCGTGCCTTATACTGATCACAGACTAATACCTGAGATGAATGACACCAGCAGATTATAAAGGCAGGTGTCACTGCATGAGCATGTGCTACCATTAAGGTTGATGTATGTGGGAGTCTGATGACAATCCATGCTGAGATTCAGCAAATGTGGATACAAACGGCAGTAAGTCTGACGGCGTGAGCTCTGTGCAGTGTGTGCTCAGCTAATGAACAGCATTAATATCTTAATGGATGCATTATGATTCATATTTGGACAATGCAAATCGGCCTGGCCAAGGTCTTATACTCTAAAACAAGGTTTCCTGCACAGAATGCCAGAGCTGCAAATTAAGTCATTTAGTATGCGCAGTGGCAGGACATGATTAGCCTCATACAAAACAGAGTAATTAACCAGCTGACATCAACAACAGCAGACATGGCATCAGCTTTATCTTTCTCAGCTTTGCAGGATAAAAGAACCGTAGCATACCACACACAGAGAGAGCTGGGGTTTGATGTTGAATAAAGTGAAACTACATTGGGTTTTAAATGGAGCATAAATCTGAGTTTCTGGTTCTGGCTTTTTATCTGCAAAGACGGTTTTGCATGCTGTCAGTTCTGAATGTGAATTGCTTTTTTTAAGGGTTTCAGAAAGCAAGAAGCACAGTAATTTTAAAACATTTGACTTTTGTGAATTTTGGCGCATAATCACTAATGTACAAGTTTAACAACTCACAGATGTGACACTCTGTTGTAGTGGTTTAGGTGAGGTCTTTCCATTTTTGACCATTGTGATTTTTGTCTGAAACCAGTGTAAAACAAATATCTGTGTGCAGAGAAGAAAAACAAATAAACTCACTCACCCAGTATCTTGACTGTTTGCCTGTGTGACCTCTCCCTGGCCAAAGCACACGGCCCTTGCAGGTCATTTTTGCTTTTCCACAACTTGCACCCAATGGAACCATAGAGGAAGATGAGGCAGAGCATTGGACAGAAGAAGTAGGTGGTGGAAACCCACAGCATGATGTGCAGCTGTCCAGAGCTGATGGCGTAGCTGGTGTGCTTGCACTGCCCCGTGTTATAATCCGGGTGCGTGTCATTGTCATACTCCACTCCGACCAGGAAGAGTGTGGGAGCTGCAGAAACCAGGGCGAACCCCCACAGGGCGAAGATGATGTACTGCACCCTACGTCTGGTCACCATCATCTTGCTCTTGAGGGGAAAGCTGATGGCCAGGTATCGCTCGATACTCAGGGCTGTGATGTGGAGGATGGTGGCTGAGGTGCAGCCCTCAAATATGTAGTGATAGAAGCGACACACAGCTTCCCCAAAGAGCCAGGGTACATACTTCCACAGGCGATAGAGGTCAAAGGGAAGGCAGAGAAAGATGATGAGGTCAGACACTGCCATGCTGGACAAGTAGAGGTTGGTGGTAGTCTTCATGTCCTTGAAGTGCTGGATGATGAGGATGGTCATGGTGTTGCCCGTCACCCCTACGATGAAGATGAGGATGCAGATGACAGTGACGGGGATGAGGGTGGAGGTGGGGAACAGGGAGCCCTCATAGTGATGGTCGTCTGCACCGTAGTGGTCTATGGCCTCTGCTCCACCTGCAGGAAGGTCCATCTGTGGTCTAGTCCAGGGCATGCCAGCGTCCAGTATGTGGTGGCACAGTCAAGCGTGAAATCAAGACCCAACAGGTGCTGAGGGGAGAAACAATGAGACGTTCAAGGACCAAGAATTAGCTTCTTATCTTTGCAGCTTTCTCTCTTTTTTTGTTGTTGTTTTTGTTTGTTTTTTACTGTTTGTTTACAGTTCTCTCTCTCTCTTTTTTTTTTTACTTTTACAGCTGTAAGCAGAATCTGTTTTAAATGACTCACTGCATTTTCTTGTAGCAACAAGGATAAATGCATTTAACTTGTGCACAAGTGTCAACTAATGCATTTTAATAACTGTAGAAAAGTATATTCCAAGCTGTAAAACACAAACATGAATTTGGAAAATAGCCATAGCATAAAGCAAAAGCAGACATAGTTCAATCCCTCTTTAACCGAAAAATAACATCCTGATTATCATTATCAAAGAAATTAGTGTTTTACCTTTAAATAGCAGCCTGGATTTTTCAACCTTTTAACCTTTTCTTGGTCTTTGTAGTGTTACTGTGTGGAGATGGAGCAGCAGCAGCAGGAGAAGTGGCACACACACACAAAGTGGCAGAGCAGGTCCCTGAAGCTGAACAGCCAGTCGAGCTGTGGAGGGAGACGCAGAAGAAAGGAGCACCTCCTCCACAGCACCCTGAGGAGTCGGGGAGCAACAGTCTGCTCTCTCTCTCTCTCTTTGTCTCTCTCTCTCTCTCTCTCTGCATGTGTGTGGGAGAAATCTGTGTAATCAAATGATGACGGGATGAATGACAGTAAAAGGCATTAACTGGAGGGAATAAGATTTGAGGGAACCCCCCCCCCCACACACACACATCACCACCACCACAGATTGAGGATCACACTAATCTGGACTGAACACACATACATAAGAAACATACACATAGGGGTGACTATAACTTTATCAATGAACGTATCAATCACTGAAGCCCCGGTGTGTTTGCCGAGCTCTCACAAGTGGTCACTGAGAAATGAGTTCTGTTTGCTTCACTGTCCACCAGCCCCATCTGTGTATGTGCTCGGCTTCATCACTCCACACCCCCACCAGCTCATCTCATCTTCTCACCCCCAGTCACCTATCCAGCTTGTTACAACAAACTTCACCTCGGTGTAGCTGCTCAGACAGGAATGCCATGGAGTTAAGCTAAAACCAAGGCGAGGTCTAAAGGAGTCAAAAGAAATCCCACTAACACTGAACCAAAGGGGATTAGTCGATTCTGTTTGAATTCCTGTGCCTGGTTCAGGTTCAGGGTCTGGTTTTCAGTATTAAAATATAAGCTTTAATTTAGCGTGACCTGCAACAAGTCAGTACATAATTCTTTTGACTTCACATCCCACTAATCCACTAATTCAAAGGTTTTCAGAGTGATTTAATGGCTTGGAGCGAGGACGAGAGTCTCTCAGGCTCCGCAGATCATAATGAAAAGAGGAAAAGTGTTTCCTGTGTGTATGGATGGAACTGACCCTAATTTGATTTATTTTGAAGGATGGCCTTCTCCCATTGGTGCGTTGTAAGTGGAAGAATTTTACTTTCAGTTCCTGATCTACAGGTTCTCCTATATTGTGTCCAAAGCCTGGCTGACCTGCCGGATGACAGCGTGCTCTGTTGGTTCAGAGCCACCACGTCCATTAGATCTCAATGAACCTTTGTTAACGAGAGCCACACTGACATCAGGGGTGTATTTGTGTGTTTACACTGAGCTGACCCACAGCCGGATGCACCACTCAGACCTGAGAGGGGGCAGCGGGAACGTCCCTCCTCTGTCACTGTTTACTCCTGTCAAAGCAACAGGACCAGGAGAGCTTGTTTGCCCATTTGTGTGTGTGTGTGTGTGTTAAAGGGTCCTAGTATGTCTCTCAGCAAGAGACAGTGTTGCACACAGGCTGGTGACTGAGAATAGCAAGCCCACTTTCACCCTCATTAATCATGACCCTCCTGCTTACACCACTGAGGTGAGCTTGTGCAACTCGTGTATCAGCTCTGAAGCTTTTATTCACTACCATGATGAAGACTAAATCTAAATACTGGGAGTTGACCATGTTTCTGTGTGTCTGGAGACAAAGTAAAAAGGAGTCAAAGAGGGATAGAAATGAGGACAGAAAGAAAAGAAGCTACTTCCACTTAGATTTTGGTCATGTGTCTGTCACTGATCCTCAGAATGGAGAAAGAGCTGTTATCTCTGACTCAGGATCAGTTCTTTTGTGTACGGGCGCGGTGTAGCTTATTTGATTCATCTTGGTAAAAACCTTTGTTTGATTGTTCCTTTTAAATGTATTATAAATAATTGGCCACTTGAAATTTGCACATATCTGTGCTCACAAACAGCAACATAACAGTAAATCCACTGTAATGTTTTGTGAATTATCATAGTGTTTGTTTTACATAATAATCCGTGCACACATAAAAACTGAACCAATATTTCTCCTGAGCCTTTTCAGATAATTCATTTGGAAATGATCAAGCAACATTTTTGTACAAAGTTTTCTTCTGCTGTGTAACCAGTGAAGTGCATGAGTACAGCACACGGTGTCACACTGTCTACTGTAACTGATGATGAGGATAATGTAAAAACAAGGCTGAAACTTTATCTCATCCACTGTTTTCTCTATCAGTGCTTCTCTGAGTTTATCACGGTGCTTATACCATGGTTGTGTTGTTATGAGGTTTGAACAGTGAGAGGAAAATCACAGTGACATGGAAAATAAAATTTAGCAAATAAATTTGAACTGAAAAATACAAAACAGTTCAACTTTTCATCTTTTTTTTTTAAAATAACTGACACTGAAAAAAGACAGAAATCAATAGAAAAAGCTGGATTGTCAGAGTTTTACTTTTTAGTCAAACCTTTTTCAGGTCCAATGCACCATTTTCCATAATGGTTTAAAATGCCATTGTTTCCTTTTTCAGTTCAGGTTTTGTTTTCAATGCCAATATTTAATACCACTGTTCAAACCCCAAACATGTTTGTTTTCTTCATGGGTTCATGGTCTTCTTCATTGGTTATAAAAAGTCTCAGCGGCTGAGGGAAGCACTGCTGTGATCTCTGCCGATTGATGTCCGACTGGTGACTGAACGGTCTGCTGACATTCAAACAAATGTTATCAGATGATGATGATATCTGACGAGTGGTTAAAGACAAACATACACTCAAAGCCCAGGATTAAGAATTATAAATCTTTTATTGTGCATGGATCCTTTGTAGATATCATGGCTATACAGATACATATAGATACATACCTATGATTATACATTTTTCCCATAACGAACATTTTAAAGTGATATGTCTGGTAGTATGTATAATATAACAAATTTTCATTTTGGAATGTACGGTGTATGAGGTAACTGCAAACATTAAAATTACATAAAAATGGTCTCTATTTTTGTGCATATTTTACTCATTTTTGTAGCATTTCATTAATCTCCCCAGCCAAAGGTAGTAAGCCCCAGGTGAAGAGGTGTTAAAATGGCACACGTTGCAATCGCTATCAAAAATAGGAATTTGAATTCTTGAAATGACAAAGAGAAGACATTTGCAGAATGTCTCAAAGACCAAATCATGTAATTATCCAAGACGTTTTGCAAGGTACCTGTATTTCATTTTTACGGTTGCAACAGCAGTTTTCTGCCCAAAACCAAACAACACTAGACCCTACAGCCAGATTACCAGTGAAAACTCGGCATTAGCAATCTGTTACGAATACTTAACACACAGAGTAAAGGCAAATTTAGATTCACAGGAAGTACATGATATTTTGTATCTGCCATTTGCGTTCCATGATTCATGAGTACTCAGGATTTATTATTTTCTCTGGAGAGTATTAACTTATATTACTTCAATATTATAAAAAAATATACTTCACACATGTAAGACCTGACAAAAAAAATCAAAATAAATCATAAGTAATACATAGAACTAGTTTCCATTTCTCTCACGATTACATAGGTTTACTAACATCAAATAAATGTTGCAAAAATAAAAGGAAATAAAACACATTTTAGTGTTTTCTAACACTAAAAGAAAAACATCAAAACTTAAGAGAAACTGAGAAAATTCTCCCGAGATTTTTTCCTCTCCAATTAAGGCCTCTGAAACAACTGGTACATACTTTTTCAGTGTTTTTTTTTTTCTCATTTTAAAGTTTTTTGTTTTTTTTTTCGTTTTTGCTGAGATAGATCAGCTGTTTCAGTGACACGTTAATGTGGTACTACAACTTTTAAAACACCCAAAACACAAATAGGGCTTGCACAATCTCAAAGTGTGTTCTATAAAATGCATCACAAGACCAAGACGCAATCAGTCAAGGTTTTCTTTCACTAAGGTGCAAAATCAATTACTGGGGGGAAAAAAAACAAACAAAAATAAAACAAAAACATACAGTTAAGCATACATTTTTTGTGCTGAACAACAATATTTCGGAGTAAAGCAGCTGCATGATTGTAAAAACAAGCTACAGTATAACTATATGATAGTAAAAATAATTAGAATTCACTGTTAGTTTGGTTTTTGTTTGTTTTCTAACTTTATACTGAGCATTTTTTTTTCTCAAACTTACAGGTCCTTGTGTCTTCACTGTACAAAAATATACTAACATTTCTCCAGTCATTTTTGCATCCTTAAACATTCTGAACATCAAAAAGGTTGGAAAGTGCTAAATGAACGTTCTACAATGTGAGCAAGATTTTTCATTTCCGTCTCTTCTTCTCTCGCTAGACCCCAAAAATCTCCAGCAGGGGCTAAAGTCCCTTCATCAGGCCCCGAAGCCCTCCCAGCCGCGTACCTCAGTGGCACAAACTACATACAATATACACATCTGGACACACACACCTCACTGTGCAAACACTGGCCCACCAGGTCCCAGGATCAAATAGCACATAGGCTAATGACACACCTACATACTATTTTTGGAACACACCTATCAAAAACAGTTTCATACTGGACACATCAATGGAAATATAAATAATGACTATTTCTATACACACATATAGTGTATACGTATATATACATATATATATACACATACATACATATATATATATATATGTAAATATATATAAATATATGTGTGTGTGGGTGTATATATATAGGTGTATATATATACATATGTATGCATGTATGTATGTATATATATATATATTTAAATACTGAAATCAACAAGTACATGAGTAGAAGCGCATCTTCCATCCAAGCCTCTACCCACAATAAACCAAATCCCTGCTCTTTCTGAGCCGATCGTAATGGAACAGAAATCTGAACTGAGCAACACACACCACAGAGTTTGGGAGGGGGAGGGGGCAAGGCTGACAAAGGCAGGAGAGTCAGGAAGGTAGCACAGGTGCCAAAAAAGGTGTTACATCCTAAACGTATAACTGCTAACTAGGCTCTCTCTCACCAGCCAATCCTCCCCTACAGCTCAATGCGAGCACTGCAGTTACTCTGCTGACGGAAAATGATACATAGAAAATGAAGAATACAAAAACCACAGAGAGATGGGGGAAAGAATAAAGCTATAACCCTGCAGCTGGGTGGCGCAAACTGCTCATTTAATGACAAAGTACTGGATGACAAAAGCGATGAGGATGGCGATGACGGCAAAAACCATGAGGAGGAGGAAAGCGCACTGCTCGTCCGTCAGGCTCCGTCTGGCTCGGTTGGACTCTGTGTTGGCCCTGGAGCCGGAGCTGGCCGCGCTGCCGCCCACGGCCACGTCATTCCGCTGAGGGGAGAGGGTCACTGTGGGGCTGTATGGACCGCTCAGCTCCGGGGCGTCCTGGCACTGCCTGATAGCACACACCCGGAAACGATAGTCGCTGTTGGGCTGCAGGTTCTGCACATGGAAGGATGTGGCAGAGCCTTTGTAGGCCTGTGGACAGGACGAAGGAGGAAACATGTGGTTAAAGACTGAATATAAGACAAGGAAGAATGTGAAAACAGGTTGTTTTGTTTTAAATATTAACTTATTTTTTCGGCTTTTTCATTTTCCTTCAGTTTCTCCGTAATGTCTGTCATAGTGATCCTGGTGAAACTGGCTGCATCCTCCCTGTGTTACTATTTCTAACAAACTGGATGAGGTCAGCTCCCATGCAAAAACAGTCATGGATTCCTCTTTTAGCTGTGGCTGTGGTCATTTTACAGACTGTTTTCTGATTAATTTGTTTGTGTTATGCTGTTAGCAGCCTTGGATGAAGTGGGAAGCCATCTGCCTTTGCCGTTTACCAAGCTGACACACCCAAGAGTTTTTCGAAAGCCGCATGAAGCTCATCTTTGGTTGCTAGAGTAACACTCTTCACTTCACTTAATGATCTGACTTTGCGTTTAAATAATAAAAGAAGACTTGAAAGACCAGTGGAGGAGGTTACAGGCAGTTCCTGCTTTATACTGGTGTCAAATTAATCGAAGTGTGAAACTATCACATCATCTGTTACACCAGCCCATCAGCACAGGGCTGCTTGGTGCAAAGATTTGGAAAATGAATAATTCCTCTTTCTTAAAACGTCAAGTCCAGGCCATCAGGACTGACAGGAAGTGAACTCATGAAGAACGGCAGCCACACTCCCTGATTCAATTGCCATGTATGATGTGGTGAGATTAGCATAAATCTGCAGTGGCCATTATTCTATGTTAACGTGGCTGGAGGCCACTGAGAAGGATGAATGTGCTGGCGGGGGCCAGTCACCTGGGATACCTCATGGATCAATGACCTTTGCATAATGGGCAATTTAAAGCTAGCGAGTGAGTAATACAGAAAGCTGCAACACCACGGTGAAAACATTAAGGCCCCGGATCCATCTGCATCCTGATCTGCATCAAAAGGCCACTGTGACAAATGACAGGTCACCCGCAGGTAACAAGCCAAGGACACAAAACACAGACAGCGGGCGCACAACCAATGTCAGTACCTGTTTAAACTCGGAGTTGCCCATCATGCACTGCAAGGTGTAGGTGATCGGGTCCCCCTTCATGGGCGGTAGGGCCTCCCATGTGACTTCGCACGAGTTGTCGCCTAGACGCTCCACTTTAGGGGCTGCAGGGCGAAGGTGGCGTGAGTGAGAGGAAGAGAGAGCAGATGTAATGGACTTCTGAAGGAGGATGTCAGACTTAAAACAAGAGATCAAAGAGTCTGAGCAAGACAAAGGTCTTTTCTAATGAATATTAGTAAGTGCAGTTTTAGTTCCTGTGTTAATATTAACGTGTAGAAACAGCTCTGCCAGCACCATCTGAAAAGACTTGTACGTACATGCTACACTGACTCATTTGTTAGAGTAACATGTAGCTGACCTCCTGTTTACCGCAGCTTCTCTCTGAAGGCCAGTAACACATTACTGTTGCTGAGATGTGTGAAAAACCCAGTCTGACATGTAATGTAACCTTGGGCCGGATTTAGAAAAAAACAAACAAACAAAAGAAAAAACTAATTTGAATTCATGACATTAAAAAGGAAAATTAAAAAGACACAAACACTGTAGAGTGACTCTGCTGAATGAAAAGTGAATTCAAGAGAACTACATGCTACTTTCCCCCATCAGCAATGTACCATGAGTGTGAGTCATACTCTTCTTTAGGTAGGAGGAATTTTAAGCAAAAACAATGTGTGATCACACCACATGAAAAAAAACCCCCACTAGAACAGGGAGGGTTATAAAACCTTTGTGGCATTGTGATATTGGGCTTTAGACTGCACATTGAAACAGTGAGCCTGAATTCAAACAGTTTAGAGCTGAGGGTCCACTTCACTGTGTGGGGAGACAAACAGTGTTGAGTAACAGTGACAAATCAACACATAATGGCCCGCTTCAAAAGGAGGTGCCACACTGAGAATGAAACCCACATCCTCATTACTCATTACTTACTCATTACCTCAACACGTGGGATCAAAAGAGGTTTTGCAGAGACTACACCACGGAGCAGAACAAGCAGACTCATGATGACAGCCGACAAGTGAATCTGCGCCTGCAGTGTCTTAATCAAATACCAGCCAAACCTGGGTCAACTGAGGTTAAAAGCTGGGCACACTGGCTGTCTCTATGTCCGCAGAGACTGTGTGTAAAGATAATCAGAGCTGATCCACATCAAGTGAGGGTGGGGGTTAGGGTTGGAACAGAAAGAAAGAACAAGCTGCCACTGTACCTTTGACGGGGGCTGGAGGAGAGCGTGGGGTGGTGAATGTGTAAACATTGGAGAAGGGTCCTTCGCCCGCCTCATTAAAGGCCTGGATGCGGAACATGTAAGAGGTAGACTCATTAAGCCTCTGGACTTTGTGTGTGTGGCATGGTCCTTTATACAAGGATATAAATCTGCAATGACAGGAACATGAAGAAAGAGAGAGAGAGACAGAGACAGAGAGAGAGAGAGGATATAATGAGCAAAAGGGTAAAGATGTCAAAAAGCAAATAAGGCGAGTGCCTCCTCTGTCAGGAAATATACAGTGGCATAGAGCACATCATCGCATCCTGTCTCCTTATAAGGCACCCTGTGTGTGGTGCATCACTTCCCGTCTATATCATTCCAGCACTCG
>OMNW01014669.1:70877-85103 GCA_900303245.1 Selene dorsalis
TAACGGGCCACCCACCTGCCGCTCTTGTCCCCCATCTGCAGCTGATACTGGGGGGCGTCTGAGGTGGCGGCCTTTGCTGGGCCGTCGCCCCACTTGAGCCTGAGGGTCTGGTGGCTGAAGGCAGTGCACTCCAGGCGGGGTGGCTGCGGGGGCAGGGGCTTGGTCTTCAGCTTAAAGGTGTGACTAAAGGGGCCTGCTCCCAGGCTGTTCAGGGCTTGGATTCGGATCCTGAGGGTAACAAAAGAGATGTGGACATCAGAGAGCTGCGAGGACCGGGCCGACCTGAGCAAAAAGCCCCCAGCAGAATTTTATCTCATGTCCGGCCTCTGCTACATATACAGTCTCGACAGTGACATGCTGAATGATGTTTTGGCTCTGCAAGCCAGCACTTTAATTCAGCCTCATTCTTTATATCAGGACAAGTCTAATGTGTAGAACCACATCAGTGAAAAATATGTTTTTGGCCTAAAGCTTCCAGACTGCACTATACAAGGGTGCTGCCATGGTGCAGAGTGGGCTTAAAATAAAAGGCATTTAATTAAAGCAGTGTAAAATACATCCTGTGCAGACGACGACATTCCAGATAAATAAGAGCTTCATAAAATATGAATCCATGAAAGACACTTTATTGTATTTAACTCTGCATGGATTGAGTTTCCTGCTCTATGATCCTGAGAGAGAAAGATGAAAAACAAAATGATGGCGTCAGGTCTGGATTTAACAGATTTACAAATGTGACTAATCACATTTGGTTTTCAGTTGTCCCCTTTGACGCCTTTTGGGTGCAAAGTATCACAGAGTGAGTTAATGTACAAATGTGCAGAGTGTGTCATTGATTTGTTCAACACTGTGACCGGTTAAAACGCGTCTGACGGCTGCAGTGTTGTGCGGCACGTGCGTGGTGCAACATTTCACAACCCTGTGAGCTGAACGCACCTGTAGCTGGTGTCGGGCTGCAGATGCTGGATGACGTGCTTGGTGACGGGACCGATGACGATGGGCTGGCGCTCTCCAAGGTCAATCAGGTAGGAAGTGATCTCTGAGCCGTGATCGCACGGGGGATCCCAGCAAATGCCCAGACAGGTGGACGGAGAGTAGAGCGGCGGTGGCCGGGAACTGCCGTCCTCCTCTTCGTCATCTTCATCTGCGTCCACCCGAGCCTCGTACCTTTGCAGTTCGGACTCCTTCAGGGTGTAGATGTTGCTGACGGCCGCGGGCACGGAGCAGGGAGTCTGGCACAACACCGCCTCGCTGAAGGGCCCCACGCCCGCCACGTTCACTGCCTGCAACAGCAGCAACACACACACGAGAGTCAGCTGATCAAGTCGACGTCAGCTCTCACCTGTGATGTGAATGGATGTGTGTAGTGTCCTTATTTGACCACAAGGTGGAGTTCTGATGTAGACATAACTGGTCAAGGTCTTAGCGAGTCCTAATAAGTACCTGGGTTTATTTTCTAGCCAAGTCCCATAGAGTGTATAAATAAAGACGATGACAAATTTGGGAAACTTGGACTATGCTGGCTGAGTTTTAATCAACCATTATATTGAAAGGCTGGTTTTACAGCCTGACCAGAGTATTTATTATTTTATTTAGGGATTGTCTGAGCACTTGCACTAGACAAGAACCGCCTGTTTATGTGTGAGGACCAATAAGCAGCCTGAGTTTCTCCCGTCCTCCTCTGTTGGACCACAGAAGAAGCTGTGAGAGCACAACACAGCGTGAAACTTCAGCCTGAGGCAGATGCAAAGGACAAAGCTGACGTTTTGATGCCAGACTCTCTCTGTTTCCTGTTAGATAAACTCAAGTTTTACTGGTGACCATGTAATGACCCATTTGGTATGACAGCACAAGAGACATGGTCTAACCTGCTGCTGTACCAGTCACAATGAAGAAACTGTATTTCAGATTGAAACAATGGCAACACTCAGGCTTAGCAAGCATTAATCATACACAGCCAAACCTTAGAAAACTAACCAGCTGCTCACAGCTTGCTACAAATTAAAACTGAGTCACCACTTTGTGCTGATTGTGTCAAAAAACTGCTCCACACTTTACAGTGCTACCTGAAACCATGAAGAGGGAATCTCTGAATCACCACCTGGACACTTAAAACTTCTCTTTACCTGCTGTAATTATTTTTTTATGTATTCATGATCATCCTCCAAAATACAGCTGTTATTTACCTCAGTTGCAGTATATTAGGACAAATGTGCTAGCAGCTACAGGGACTGGAGTGTGACACACAGATCCATGAGCACGCATTTCAGCTTCTTTGAAACGTAAACCTGCAACTGCCAGAACAACAAAGACGGGCCTGTTTCCTTAAGTTAACCCCAACAGTGTAATACTTCACCCACTGAGCCACAATGACGCAAACATAGAGAGTTGAATGACATATTCCCATCTGAAGAATGGGTCTGAGGTTATTTTCTGATTCATCAACGCTGTCTGTGTCTTTCCCTTTTGTTCCCCTGGTTCCAGCCTCCTCCCACAATCCACCACACATAAGATGGGTTAGTTGGTGATTCTAAATTTGCCCTCAAGTGTGAATGAAAGGCTTGACCAGTAGTTGAAACATAAAACGTCTACATGTAATTTTTGCTGTCGATCTAAAACGAAACTACCAGTTTTAGTGATGACATGTTTAGGGAACTTAAGTAAAAAACATAGAAAAAGACTTCACCAATTAAAAAAAGGTGAGAAAAAGGAGGTTGGAGATTTGCATATGACATTGCTATTAAAATTCACCTCAGATCTTTAAGGGCAACAAACCCACTCCTTTGATCAAATTAATTTCCACAGAATGACATGGGGAAAATTTGGTTGCGTCAGTGATTTTATTGTGAAATTCAACTAGTTTTACTTCTATTGGATGTCCATGGATTCCTCACAGGTCTACTTTTTAGGTGAGAAATGACTAGCTTTTAGAGTTTGTTCTTGCTCACCTGTACTCGACAGAAATAGTTGGTTGCAGGCAGCAGCCCCTTCATTTCATGGCTGAGTCCAGGGCCGCTGTAACACACCTGCATGCTGCCCTCAGCTGCTCCCCACTCCAGACGAAACTCTGTTACAGGAGCTCCATTGCAATGAGGAGCCTAGAAGACAAATGGCAACAACAGCAGCTGTAAGGAAAGGCTGTGTAGTCATCTTTAATAATAACACAACGTATTTGAGTCATCTAATATATTCTGAAGTTAAAAATGGGATATTTATACTTTGCTTGAAGCAGTGGGGGGGCAAAAGTGGAGTGGTTCTTACCTCCCAGGACACAACAGCACAACTGGGGGATCTGCATGTGGTAGAAGGAGCCTTGCACTGCTCAGGGGCCCCGGGGCCGGTTGTAACCTCGCAGCGCTCTGAAAGAGGCCCAAACTATCCAAACAGAGGAAGAAAAATAAGTATTTAATGCAAGTGGAAAATCTTAAACAATCCCTTCTCCTCGTACTGGTCGATGAGTCTTAACAGTAGTTCTCACCCCAGCCTTGTTCGCTGCCTTGAGCCTGAAGCTGTAGGTTTTACCAGGCATTAAGCCTCCCACTGAGCAGTCCAGCTCTGGCCCCTGGTAAACCTCCCTGCTCTCCTCAGACTGCGGCCCACTCAATTCTACACTGTAGCAGGACACTGGGCTGCCTCCGTCCACCTGAGGGGGACCTGGGAAAAGTGTGCAACCAGTGTTTATAAAATCAATATAGTTAAATGAGGACTGTCCATGAAGAAAAAAAAAAAAACAGTACGTTCACATGCAAGAATGAACAAACAATACAAACTGCATGATTAAAGCTCGCTGCTTTGAGCGACTTTGCTAGACAAATGAACGCATCAACAGAAGCTTCAATACATCCCACACAGATTTGAGATGGAGGCGAATGACTCACCCCAGCGCAGTTGCACCTCCCTGGCTTTGGGCTTGCCCACCAGCCGAGGGGGCTGGCAGGGCCCTGGGGACACTGCGGGAGTCTGGACCTGCAGGGTCTCCGACAGCTTGCAGGAGAAAACAATGCACCAATTAAACCCCAGAGAAAAAAACATCAAATTGATCTCACACTCTGCCTTCTCTTTCCCTCTCACACAACACAAACACACGGTGTGCAGATTGTCATTTTCACCAGCTTATCTGACTGATTCAGGCTACAAAGAGAGCAGAGGGGAGACAAATGTGAATGCATCGTTCACAGCTCCACCAGTGTGTGGTGTTCATTACACGGCCGTGGAGGAAGTTAGACGGATTGCTTGTCCAGTGACTTATAGGTCTTTTTCAAACTTAGCCAAAAAGGCAAACATGTGAGTCTTTTGTCACATTGTGCTGCACTGAAAGGCAGGGGCTCACCACCGTGAGTCATGTGTCTTTACAAGCCCCATCATGAATAAATGCATGCACTAACAGCTGATGAAGAAATTAATGAAGAGCGTCTGTGAACTGAACTAATTAAGAAAAACATCCTCTGACACATGCGGGGAGGGTTAATCGATTAGCAGGCCTTGCCTTGTACTTGCACACCAGGAAGCAAAGTCTAATCTCCCAACATAGCAGGCTGGGTGAATGACAATTTCCTATTAAAACTCACCATAAATAGAGCGCATATCTAGAATTCGTCATGTAAAATTTATTAGATCAACCACGGGATGTGGTGAGATTCATTGCTGCCTGAACAATGACTGTATATGTCGCAGCCAAGAAATGTATCAAGAATAAGAAAAACAGCACATGATTATCAGGTTTATAGAGCTGCATCATTGAGCTGAGTGCAGGAGAAAATATGGGGGGACTTTCCTAATATTGGATGTCTCGGGTGATTCAGCTTTGCAGTTTAAGCCCATTTTAAGCTAGAAAAAGCAGTATAATAATGTTTACCATCAAAAACATAAATAAAATAGTAACTGATCAACTGTTAGAATTCCTGTGGCAAAACGCAAGGCCATGTGCGCGACTGTGTGTGCACGTGTGCTGATGCTGAATGACTCACCGGGCTCTGCCCCCCCTCGCTCATGCAGTAAACTCGCGTCTGGTAGGAGCAGCCGGGCTTCAAGCCTTCACACACATGCTCCATAGCTGGCCCTGAGTACACCAGCTCCCATGACAAGCCTGAGCACAAAAACATTTCAAATGCATTTTTATTATTTCAATAAACTCCAACGCATCATTTTTATTTGAGCTCAGATAACAACCATCACCATTAATAACTTACTGCTTAAGCCCTCAGACAGTTCCACAACATACTTGGTGACTTCTGCTCCGCCGTTCTCTTTCGGGGGCTCTAAATTTCAAAGCAAACAAAAAAATATATCATTGTGGAGCTGCACAAACGAAGCTCAACGTCTGGGTGGTCTGGCACTGCCAGCAAGCTCAGTTTTCACTGTATTATGACTGGAAATTGTCTAAAATGTGAACTGAAGCAAATCAGCCAACTATGAAACATGGGGAGGGATTTCATGACTCTGTATGATATCAAAGAGTTTAGGGAATTGACAGTTAGTAGGAAATATATAAATCTAGACGAAGCATGATTTTACAGTGATGCAGACTCATTTTTAGTGGAGAGTAGAAATTTGACAATGTCTTCAGCCTGCAGACGTGTGTCCCCCCCCCATTCTGAAAAGTGGAAGCAGAGAGCAAGCACAGCAGTGACTGATGTGTTCGTCCGGTGAGGTGCAGCAAGGACTCATGCTGATGTCTGAATGAAGGAGAGAACTGTCACTCATGCACAGACCACTAGGAACGTCATCAGTCTCCAACTGATTCATCCGTGCTCAGACAGAGCTCGGTGAAAAATGTGACACTGTGAACTTGCTTTGCTAGGCTGTCAACTACATGGGAGACTTGAGTGTTTTTTTTTTTTAATAGGAGAAAGGGCAACTGATGGGGATGTGCTCACCCCAGGCCATCTTGAAGCTGTTGGGTAGGACTCTTCCTCTGATGACAGGCCTGCAGGGACTGCTGGGTCTGTCCGGGTTTGTTATGAACTCCACCACCTGGCTGGGGTTACTCTTCCCCTCTGAGTTATACGCTGCCACCTGGAGAAAGTGCATGAATGCGGGCAATGACAAGTCATATTATTCCTTGTCTGTCAGTAAGGCCAAGTGTATAAAGGTCATTATGTTTTCCTGATAACAAGCACTGACTAGACTCGAGAAGGAGGCTAATGAAGGGATCTGAGAGATACTGTGAGCGGAACGACCAAAATGGCCCCAGACAAATATCACATTATCAAAAAGATTCAGCTCCTTAAAGCCGCGGATGCGATTCAACACACGGAAGGCTCTGCAATCGACAAAAATAAGGCAATAAGCTTTAGTGGCATTTGCATTTCAGTGTGGCACATCTGCAGTGATATGACCACGTCTGTGCTGCCACTGAGTGCAGCTCATCCACGTACTGTACCAAGACAAACCTGCACAGCAGCCAGCCTCCACTCACACTGCGCAGCTGGATAATTGGAAACGAGGGGAGGGGGAGGAGGGAGTCTTGCGAGTGACTAATGAACGTTTCATTTGTGCATATGGTGGTTTGTTTGGAGACATAATACCTTCCTCAGAATCATGTTTAAGGAAGCTGTGGTGTGGTTTTTCTGTCTATCTGAGTAGCACTCACTCATTCTATGAGCAGTCTATGCATTCCTGTATGTTTATCAGTGCTAGACCACAGGTCGCTGCAGGCAAAATGAAAGTATGAAGAAGAGGGCCGCCTTGAATGCCACTGAAGCGACTCCCAGCTTCAAATAAATAACAGTTTAATTTCATAGTCTGCACTGTTTTGGGCTTAAGGAGGAAGCTGGAGTGCCTGGAGAAAACCCATACAGGCACAGGAAGAACATGCACTTCACACAAATGCAGGTTTCAAACCCAGCATCACTGGTACAGCGTGCCGTGCCTATGTTCTTCTTTATCTTCATTATTATTGACAAATCCCATTAAAAGACCAAAACCTATGATAGATTATCCTATACTATCTCCATCTGTAGCATTCAGTTCACTGGTTGAAAACAAAAGAATTAGAAATTGATCATTTCATTTTTTAAAAAGCTCCAAAATGCCATGAACCAGCTGTGCTCTGTATTTTCTACTGCTGCTCAGGAGTAAATAGTGCACTTGTTTGGGGACTATTTTCACTGCATTAACACACACAGGGGAGTATTTACTGACATTCGATGGATGGTTGTAAGATCATCTCAAAACCCAGTGGAAGAAAGACGTGTGCAGCATTGTGGCTCATTGATACATTGTAAATACAACAGAGATGTTTGGCACAAAGGCCTGCACACAGGCAATACTTGATAATTACATCAATTCATTGTTTGTTTTGCTCTTTCCGTGGGATTTGCTGACAATAAGAAAAATACAGAATATTACCACAAGGCAATAATGTTTAATGTCGTTTTTTTTCAGTTGTGATACATAATAATGGTATTGTAGGCCCTGGTATTAAGAGGATGGCTCAGACTATCTGGATATGTCAGTGCCTCCAGGGTGCCAGCTGCAGGCAGAGATGAAAACCTCAAGGTACTTTTATCGCAAGTGCCTTTGAGTATTATGATTGCATATGTATTTAGCATGAATGGCCTGAGTGGGAGCTGAACAATTAACAGCAGCAGCGTCGGGATCACATCAACAAGAGAGGCTCTGAAATTTGAAAGCTTCAAAGTGTCAATAACCGATCCAGTGTGAGATGTTTCTTCCTCCACCCCTCTTCGTTCTTACAAGTCAATCCTGACACACGTACCAGACATGTGGCACTGAGGTTATGCACAGTTCTTACCAAGCCAAATTTAAGTTGTTCAACACATTTTAAAGATCTGCCTGGAGCCTATCCCATGACACGTTTAAGGAGCAAACCTGTCAAAAACCAGTTAAAAGTGTTTGAACACTGCTACTGAAAGCAGTGAGAAACAAAATGGTGTCAGGAAAGGTGAAAATGATGATGATGCTTTGAAAAATCCATATACATATGCAGCGTGAGCATTTCATTTACTGTAGACGATTTGTCATTAATCTATGCCAACTTTTCTCACTGGAGTGCCACTTATTATCTGCTTATCATCAGGAGCATCATGTGTCTCTGTGAGTAACAGGTCACCTGTCACCATCAGAGTCATTTAGCAGATAGTCAAGAATCAGGTCTTGGAAGAGAAGAGGCGAATGGAAATGAGAGGGTGAGAGATACAGCCATGAAGAGAAAGGCTCTTGTCTCGATTGCATCACTGCCAACCAAAAAGCCACTGTGGCTTAGACGCTTTGCTTGAATAGTTTCTCATTGGAGCCCCAAATGTGTTGAGCTGTGGAGTCCCTCCTGTTTATGCTGTCAGTTGCCCACCGCCCTGCTGGCTGAATCCTGCAAACAGATGAGTCATAGGGCCGCTGTGGGCCTCTGCACCCTCCCTGCCTGAAGCCTGTCCCCCTCACTGCACATACATACTCTGCTGCAGCCTAAATTAAATCCGTGGATCACCATCTTTGACTGCAAACATCGCTCCGTGTCCTTACCCGAAACTTGTATTTGGTACTCCTGTGGAGATTTTTAACGGTGCAGGAGAGCTCGTCGCCGTCGTAGCTTGGCTGGAAGCCATAACCCTGGGACAAAGATAGATGATGAGGGGAGAAAGAAAACAACCAGGTGAGCAATGGCTTACAAGACAACCATTGTAGCCCAGAAAACAAAGCGGTCTGCAGGAGACAAACAGCTACAGGGGGTGAGAGGATCTTGTTTTGTTTTTCCTTGGCAGGCCTGAGGAGTTGCAGGCAGAGGAGACATTAACTGTGAAGCAAACTGTTGAAGCTTTGCTAAAAACTAAGATGTGCATTAGATTTTTCCTTTTGAGAAGCCACACCAGGATGCAGATCAATGAGGAAATGGATGTCTGTGAAAACTGTAGGTATAGGCTATCTGAAGATGAGGTAAAAGAGACACAGTTGGATCTACTGAATGCTAAGAAGTTAGGGCTCTGTAACTGCAGCAAGTGTTTTAACACAGAGGGACAACAATATGCATTATGTTGGAGATACTGCTGAGTCATTCCTGCACTTCAGTTAGTGGATATTTCTACTTAAAAAAGGAAAGGGAGTGTGAGAGACATACCGAGCCTTCCTCCTCCATCTCCAAAATATAGTAGATGTCGTCCTCCTTTGGAGAACTAGTGGGTCTCTGCCACTTCAGACACAGCCAGGTCACCCCCGCCATCTCCAGCTCTGGAGGGAAGGGTGGCAATGGCACACTGCATGAGGTGAACAGGTCCACCACTTCACTGAACTCGCTGGGGAGGACAGAGAAAAAAAGAGAGAGGGAGAGAGAGAGAGAGAGAGAAAGAGAGAGAAGCGAAGGATGGGAGGGAATGGGAGAGAGAGACAGGAGAGACAGAGTGAGAGACACATGGGCGCACACAGATGGGAGACAGTGAATGGAAGAAACGGTGACATAAAAATGGACAACAGGGAGGAGCGCCATCCAGGAAGTCATCGAGCATTGGGAGGCGCCTACCTTACACCCATGTCATTTTTGGCTGCGAGGCGGAAGGAGTATCTTGAAGCTGGAGAGAGCTTGGTCACTCTGCACTGCTTCTGAGGTCCATAGTAGCACTGCTCATAAACTCCAGTGCCTTTCCCCTGCAGAACGCACAAGTCTTCACTTTTGGGAACAAGTCACAGGAAACCTCAGCTGCTCATAAAACACGAGCTGGATTGTGTAATTGTCAACATTTCTTTTATGATAAATAAAAATAAAAATTACCTCATCCCATTGGAGAACGTAATTTTGGATTTTGGAACCATTATCATATGGAGCCTGTAAAGAAACGTATTGTTCGATTATTATATTTCGATCAGATGAATCTATCAAGAGACAAATTACTGATGTATGCACCAATTCTTAGAAATGTTTGTTTTGACCTCTAAAATGTATGCATAGTGAAGCAGATCGTAGTGACAGAAAGGCAGGAAGTGTTTTGATGAAGTGTCACCATGTCTTATCCAGAATCTCACGGTAAACACGAGCTTCAACTGTCAATTCCTAAAAAGACGCCATCTTTAGCACCACTAAGCGCACAAGTTAGGCACATCCAGATGTGCAAACCTTTTAAAGGAATCATTAATTCAGTGTTTGCTGAGCATGTGTCGCACATTTACACACCCACACCTGGGAGGTGATCTGTGCCACCACTTTCTTTTACTGCTAGCAATTGAGTAACTTTAATGAAGCCACGGGAGATAAACGTCCCTCACTGAAGAGCATCTCAGCAGCGGCTGTTGAAGGAAGCACTGTCGGGCTGTTTCTCGATCACTCTTTCTTCTCCTCCCAATAAACCATCTGAATCTTTGGATGATTTACTCCATGCTTCATGTAGTCAATCTTTCCTTTCTGTCAGATAGATGCTGCTTCCACTTTCCCCTCACCTCTGCCCTAAATCTATAACTCCATCAATCATTTTTTACCTTCCACTGGAGTACAAGTGTGTTCTTGGTCCCGCTGGCCTTTCTGGGAGGATTGGGAGGATCCGGCTCACAGCTTAAAGTGGTGAAGCTCACAGCCTCTGATGGGCTTCCCAGTAAACAGTTACACATGGCCTGGACCCTGAGGAAAGGAAAACAAAGTCGTTATAAAAAATGTTCCTCTGTGAACTTACACTGTGGCTCAAACAAAAGTAAGTCCGAAGGGTTTTTACCAACCTGACATGATAGTCTGTTGCTGGTCGAAGGTCTTCTAAAGTAGCACTTAGTTCTTCCCCGCTGCATCAAAGATAAAAAAATATAGATAACTGTCTTTATAAAAATCTCTACAGACAGTTGCTCTTTAGCCTGTTAGCACATTGATGCTCGTGCTCACCAGTACATGCTCTTGTATTTCCCATCTTTGCCGCTAAATGAGACAGAGACCTCGTAGCTGAGGGCCTCCAGGGGGCTGCACTCCTCCTCCACGCTGCTGCTCTCGCTCTCTGGCCTGGTGGGTGCACTCCAGCTTACGACCATAGTTCTGGCCTGGATGTCCGACACCTATCATGAGAAGGTTTCATGGGTCAGTATAAAGTCTACATAACAACATCAACCCAAGACATGGAGAGAAACCTTTTATTCCTCTGACCACCCAAGCTGCCAAATCTCATGACACAGTCACTTCTCTAAATCTTACTACCTTAAACCCGAGTCCAAAGAGGGACATTCAAACTGATGCCACTCTGGCAAAAAGGTTTTTCCGCACTTGGTAGGGATGTGCTGTGCAAGCCAAAGGGTTTTTTCTTTCTGTTTTGGGGTTTAAAAATAGCCTGAGCTACCTGGCAATAGGGATTCATATTGTATGTAGAAGAACTCAGTGAGGTCAAGTCTGCACCTCCACCTCTGTGCACTAGAGAGAGGGGAAGTGGGTCTAACTACTTAACTTCCCACAATTCAGTTCTTAGCGCTTTAACAAACCAGTATAGCAGAAAAGACAAGAAAATCCCCACTGCCCACTGAAGCTAAACCTTTCCTCTATTACACATCCTCCCTTCGCTGTACCCATCATGGCTCCAGTAGACTTGTTTTGCTAGTTTTACAAGGAGTTCAGACCTCAGCGACAGTGATTGTGTAAAAAATATCCAGTTTTATATGAGGTCAAGGAAACTCTATTTCTAGTTTTTCCCGCCCAGTAAAACAGCAGTTCTCCTCTTTATTTATCTACCATGCTGTCATGAACCTGACGCCATTAAACAGAGTTAATTCAAAAATGCCTCAGACCACATTATCCTCTATTTTATACATACTGTATTATATAAAATATATTTTCTGTACGCCACCAAGCATGGTACAATGGGGATTTGATAGCTTAGTAATTGTTCACTTAAAAATCAGTGCTTCTTCCAAAGCAAAGCTCAAACCTTTTGGTGAATGCTAGCACAATTGCTTAGTGGCACATTTGGGAATAGAAATCCCCACATGGATGCTAGTCAGCAGGTCTGCCTCCATTAGCGAGATGTCAGCAAGAATTCATCACGGCTGTTAATAGAATGTTTAATGACGCAACACATTTGCATCATTACAAGTTTTTATGAACACGGCACTAATAGAGTCACATAAAATCATGCAAATTGTGCTAATTAGATGAAGGAGAATAAATAAAATAATAAAACACAGCACAAGTGAATACTAACCACTGGTTTACCGATGGTGCTCAGTAGAGCCTGCAGGGCCTGAGCTTCCTCATCCAGCTCTGAGGAGAGACACAGGTAGAGATAAACACAAAAGTCCTCATGACAAACAATGAGACAAATTATATGCCACTTACAAGTAAGATCACATTAATGTCTGCCTGCAATTACGAATTTGTGATTATTTGTGAAAGCCATCTGCAACCTGTAACCGTGGGTTCTTCTGAATGACGCCTTAGCTTGACGCTCTCGTTTGCCTCTGTATCTTAGTAACACTTTGAAAAATATCAATCTATCCATCAATCCACAAAAAAATTCACACTGCAGCTCCATCGATTTGAGCTGTTAACTTTACCACAGAGTAGACAAAAAATAACAACACAGAACAATGTCTTCTGTGACAATTAGAAAAATAATAAAAATTAAAAAAATCTACACATTTCCAAAGATTAGTATCAGCAGTTCAGTTTCTGACCACATGCTAAACAATATCCCATTGAGTTTCTGAGCTGCAGTCTTGGATATAGATTAATTTTTGAACCAGGCCCAATACTGTGTGCCATAGTGACTTTGACCTTTGACCTCTGAACATCAAAATCCAATCGGTTCAGTTGGTTCAAGTGACTGTTTGAACCAACTTTGATTAAATTCCCCTGAGGTGTTAGTGAGATATCAGGAGAATTAGACGGACAGACGTGCAACCTGAATTCAAAATGTGTCCGGCTACATTGTGAAAATAAAGATCAGTTGTCTGATGTTTTAGCAGCAACTGTTCAAATTAAATGATGTTCAATGTTCTGTCTGCATTCACAGTTAGAGATCCAGTTGGAAAAAGACTACGGTCAGTGCATTGTGGTTAAAGAGAGTAATCAGTGGAGCCTCAGTCATTTTAAGATTAGTTTACTAATTATGTTCCTTTATATGCTTGTATGTCTGCCTCTAATAAAATGAAACAGCCTCTACCTTCTTCTCTAGGAATTATGAAAGGTAAAAAAAAAAGGGTTATGTTTTAGTGGTAGATTGCTCATATTTCTTACATTTCTGCAGTTCTCCTAGGTCATAAGGTGAAATTATTTTTTCCTCCACTTTTAAAATTTACAATAATTTCTTAATTATGCACTGGTGTCGCCAAGAAGCAGTGTTAAACTCCATGATTAATGAGCAGTCAGAGTTCATGTAATCAAGAGTAATGCTGGCCATGTTGTTCATCCCTCCCTGCCACCAGCTGCGGCAGCTAATGAGGCACTATTCTCAGCACCTAAACACAACACAGCACGCTTCTCACATCCGGAAAACGCTGCGTGTCAGCTCAACTGTAAATTTTGACAAACCTCTCCCCTTTAACCTCCTCACCTCCTGACTCTCCGTTCTTCCCCCTGCCCGCCTGCTTGTCGGGCCCGGCCACTGCTTGGCTGAGCTGCGCCTGCTCCGCCTCCAGCCCTTTCCCTCCAACGCCGTTATGAATGTCCACCGTCGGGGGGCTACCGCATGTCTTCTGTGGCGAGAGGGGAGGGCTGTCCTTCACCTGCCCTCCTCCTCCGCCTCCCTGACGGTCCTTCAGTTTCTTCTGCAGACGCTCGTATGTTTTGCTTGTCCTGTCGTCTCTGTGAACAAACGGTGGGCGTCCGTGTGGGGAGTGGGAATCTGCAGAGACTGCGGGAACAAAAAGGCAACGCTCCTGAGTTTGTGTCGACACAAAGAGGAGCAAAGGAAAAAAAACAAAAACACGGAGAGCCAGAGAAGCATGCTGAAGACAACAAACAGGTTCATGTGAGAGGAACATACAAATACAGAGGGCAGTGGTGAAACTGAGAAAAATGAGAGACTAAACAGTTTATGTCAGGCCTGGACTGTATAACTAGACTGTGCAAACAAAGTGCTGGGAACAACAAATAACATCTTAGTATAACAGCACGGGCTAGGGGCCAATCGCGTAGACTCACCCTGCTCTGAGTAGATATGAGCTGGATGGTACTGGGAGATGTACTGAGAACTCATGTCGCCCACGCCCCCCGCCATGCCCGTGTACAGATGGGGTGGCGGGGGCATCATGGCAGGGTGTGGGATGAAGGCAGGCAGATGGGCGTGGGGTGGAGGTGGAGGGTGGTGGAGAGGG
>OMNW01014672.1:1488-16402 GCA_900303245.1 Selene dorsalis
ATGTTGTCACAAGATGAGTTACTCTCTCTACCATTTCCATATGGTTTCAGTCATCTGTTGGGCTCCTTTCTCTCTTTTCCCTTTTTCTCTTTGCCTATTTATAAATACAAAAAGTCGTTTGCGACGGTCTGGCCTCGGCCAGAGCCCGGGGTTAAGAATGGGAGAAACCATCAGGACACAAATTAGTTCATGTTTCATTTCAGTGTCTCCGAGGAGGTTGGTTTTCTTTTGGGGGCAGAAGTATGTGTCTGTACAGTAGACATGCCTGAGGATGCATAATAGTAGTCATTGTTTTACAGTCACACTGGTCAGCCAACGGTCTCAGTGCAAGTTTAATTGACCTCAACTGGCCAGTTGTTGTCCTGGAAGAGTGTATCACATATTTATACACACTGTTATATTGGTGGAGGAGGAGAAAATTGTAGCACACTGTATGTTACCTATTGAACCGCAGCATAACGTTCTCACTGTAAAATAGATTTTCTCAGTGAACCCAGTGACTTACGTACAGGCTAACGCCCATAAGTCTTTTTCAAACACAACATTACATTTTCAACATCACAGCAGCTGTCCAGTGAGGATGAGGCAATGGGGCGACCAGTGACCTTCTCTGTAACTGTAAATGCTTCCATGGAGCTTTTTACCCCTCAAAGACCATTGTGTCAACGTGAATGTGTTCATCTGTGTCAGCTCTGTCAAGTCCTAATTGGGTGACCGAGCAGAAGTAGCAAAAAGCGAATCAGTAACACGATGACCACATTTTTTTTTTTGAATCCCTGACAGACGTGTTCAGTTTGAGCTCAGAGGGCGAAGCAGTGTAACTGTCTATTACGTTGATGATTAACTCTGACCTGGACAACTCGCTGACTTTATATTACTCCATGTCTACTTATATAGGACTCACATATTTCTCTAGTTACAGGATGTGACTTTTGAGCTCAGCCTAAGCATTTCTTTTCTTTGGCTCATTGGAAAATAAAAAAAAGCAAATTCTTGGTTGCGCAAATGATTGTGAAAGCATAGTCTCATTGTGTCAGTCAAGGATGATCCTCTTACTGTCATTGGTTATAGAAGACAAAGCACTGGGTTTTGTTTCAAGTGAACCAGAGCAAAGTAATTTTGGAAAGATGCATTTTTGTATTTATTATCTGTGACAGTGGTCTCCTGCTAGAATTGAACCTGTGAAGCTGCAGTTACACAGCCCACATCATCTTGGACTGAATGCCCCAATGATCACAAAAACAGCAGCTAATCATAATTATTAATAATATTATAGTAATAAATCTGACAGTTTACCATTAGACAATTATAAAATTCAGAGTTAATATTCATTTGAGTCAGCATGAAGTAAAGCTAATTACATATATATTTAACCTCTGGCAGATCAAGTAAAAACGTCACTTTGATCTTAAAAATAAAACATTCCCTGAGTTATGATAGAGAATTTGTAATTCTAGTATTCATAGTCGATTTGTCAGTGGGTATCATGCACTCTGCGTTGATTACATGGACTCGAGCTCAAAAGCAAGTTGCGATTGGGAATGTCAGGTTGCCATTTTCTTATGATTGGCTGATGAAAGGTATAATTTGGGACTGCCAAGACAGCAACTTCAAAAGCTTCCAATGCCATATTAGGCTGGAATGTGAAAGCTGTCCAGGCAAAAAATGATCCAATTTTCTACTGGCTTTAATTACAAAGAGGATCTCCTTTCATTGGTGGGGCAATTGCTGTCCATTTCTGAAGACCATTGTGGAAAATTATCAAGTCAAGCATATCCAGAAAGCTTAAATCTGGACTGTCTTAGAGTGGCCATGCCATGATTATATCATATTTGAAACTTACATATCCACAGGCTCTGTAAAACAACCTTCAAAATGATGGTAATATAGAACCAAGAAAAATGTTTTGCCAAGGGGTAAACAATACAAGACACAATGATAACACAGATGGCCACAGTCCAGTTTCCCAGTGTGCAAAGAGTAGTTTCTTAAATAACCATTTTGTTTGTGCTTGTGGTGACGAGAAGGACAAAATAAAATAAGTGGGTAAATGGTAATTTGCCTTGTAACTGTGCCTTTTTAGAAAGTTTCCCTTTCTTGGTTGTCACCACGCCAGCAAAATAAAAGCATAAATTGTGGTTAATCCCTGGAGCAGAGACATTGTGCCTAAAGCCTGTTGGTAATGGGCAATGCCCTTTCTAATCTAAATAAAGTTAAGCGTTTGTAACAGCGACTGCATTACGGAAAATCCAATTTGTGATTGCACCATCACTGCTTAACCTATGGGTAGCTCTTTGTTGGTCCAAGCAGCTAAGCTGCATGTCTTTTCCATGATTAGTTTTCCAGGAAACTTACATGTACATGACCTTGCATGCAATGTTAATGATTCATATGCAAAAAACAGGTTCTGGTTATTATGGTGGTAGAAAAGAATTAACATCTAAATATTCTCAGACATGCAAACTCATGCTCAGAGAGCCCAGAAATACTGTGTGTGTGTGAGTGAGCTCACAGAAACCCAGTCTCTTTCCCACAGTCTAACACATACACACATGCAAATACATGTAGAGCCCACACATAATCATCCGGTTTACATTAAAGTAATAACATGTTATCTTTTAAGTCTACACTTGTTTGGCTAATAGAAGTGGTGTGACTTAATTCTGATTGTTAATTTGATTAACATGAGATCATAAGGCAAGGAAAGGGCTTCAGCTGATTAGAACCTGAGTCAAACATCTATTCTGGCACCAACTCCAAGTATCTTTTCTTCTGGGCTCTGAAAAGGCTTCTTCTATTTGTCTCGCTGACATAATGCCAACCAAAGCAAACCAGATGAGTTAATTCAGTGCCTTGGCAAATGCTTCCCTCTCTGCTCCCACCTGTCAAATCCTGTCAGACCACATGTCACAAGAAGAAGGACACGAATAAAAGGGACCATTCTCACACATTTGGGACGTGTCCAGAGGCTTATTTGTAAGCCTGCAGGGTGTGGCAGGTAAGCTTCCACCTCAAAGGCAACAGCTCCCTCCCATGTAATTGCTCCTCATCAGATCAAGATGCATAACATTCCTTTCGACCGTTTCAAGTGACTACTGCCAAAAGACAGAGAGTTAACTGCCATCAAAGGGGACTATCTCCAATCTGGATCAGTTGTGGCTGATGGGATATCGTTGTGTCATTAGCTCAGGTTTCAGACTACACCCCGCTAATATACAACACAAACAAAGAAAAGGCACACTGATGGGCTCAACCTAGCAAAATGTAACACGTAAACGTAAGTCCGATGAGCCGGCGGCGTACACCACCATAGTGTTATTAATCCTAATAAGTGATCCTCTTATCAGAGCCAAGACCGTTCTAGCGAGTCAGAGGAAGGATGCATCCCCAGGCAAAGCAGAGATAAGGGCCTTTGATAGAATTAAGCCAACGTCAAACAGCCAGTAGATGAGTCCTGTGAAGATAAAGCAGCCCGGACTGACAGGTCTGATAATAGTCCAAACAAAGAGAAAGTGGAGATTAAGGGGTTCCTTTTCAGGCAGTTGAGTGGACTGCCCAGAGGATACTCCAAAACATGGCTCATCTGTCAAAGACGGGAGGAATGGATACCATCACTGACGCTTCGACCAGGGACAGATAGTATCTAGGAATGCCTATAATGCTTAGTCTGATATAGTTCCGTTTGTAGGTTATCACAACTATCATTAGGTTATCATATCAGAATCATACAAATATTTACCTGACACTCTTATTTAGAGGAATGAAATGAACCTAACATCACAAAAGAATGAAGTACAAGAATTAAAGTGAAGCACAACTCCAACCAGGGGGAGCTGTACTCCATGGGTCCCTCTGTAGATGTCAAGGGTTGTATGGAAAACTCGACTCAAGCAGCTTAATTAAACAAATGTCAAAATTTTGATTTTATAATAAACAACTAATCCACAGATAAAAGGTGATGAAAGGCATACTCGGTAAAGACGGTTTAACTGGTTAAGTAAAAAGTTCTGATCTTGTTTAAAGAGTGAATAAATAGAGAGAAACATCTAAGGGTATTAGATAAACATTTGAAATGCTAAACAGCAGACCATTGTGCAGCAGACAAATGTTGGACCCACTGTTACAGTGATCAGTGAACTGTGAAGAGAAGTTGGCTTTACTATTTGATGGAAAACACAATGAGCGTGTTTACATGAGCACCGGTGTCCTAGATCTGATTGTATTTTTGGAGTATCATGGACATGCAACATGTAAATAAGTTATTGTGGTATTGTAAACTTGCGTAACGTTTTATCCATGAATAAGTTATGAATAACCAGGTTTCTCATGTTCCATGTAAATGGCACGATGTCCTAAATATGATCAAAACCAGGACCAGAGTCAAAACCGAGATACTAATGTGTGTGTAAACATTGTCTGTATGAAACATGGGGAAAGATGAAAATCTGTTGTTGAAATAGTAACTGGTTACGCAGTTTCCCTTTCTAGTCCCAGTACAGTGCAGCCTGGCAGAAAGCTCAATTAGTGTGTGTTTTATCCCGTGGTGAGATAAAAGTTGGGAAACTTTAATGCTCGGTTAGACTGCTCGCATCAACACATTAAGAATCACAACGGCAATCATGCTTTAGTTTGTGCCATTAACCTTGGTCCTTGAAAAGCTGCTTGCTCTATTTCTCTCTCTCTCTCTCTCTCTCTCTCCACAGTCGAGGAGAAAAGAAGTGAATGAAAAAAAAAAATGACGAGGAGTTAATGCTGAGGCGGCAGAAAAGGAGAGACAGTCACAGCACTCAGCTGTAACACAGTCTGGCACAACACTAACAAAGGAAATGAGCAAACCACACAGCAAATAACAGACTTTTTATTCAACACCCTGGGCCTCACTGCTTACATGTGTGTGCCAGCCCCAGTCATTTACAAATAAACGGATTTATGAGAAATATTATGCACAAATTACTACATTTGTCTAGACAGGACATTATTTTAACTTTTACTTACACTGGCATGATCAAGTTCAATTTTCATAAATATGTTTATTGGTATATGTCAAACACTTACAGCTTCCAGATTTGCACTTAAGAAAATGGCATGAATCAGCAAATAAACAATATTTCTCAGAGTGTAAAACCTTCACGTACGGACTGGACCTTCCTGTCAGAAAAACAAATTATATGTCCAACAGAATATAAATCAATTTTAGGAATTTCAGAGCTGACTATTTGAAATTCCAGTTGCTGCATGTGGTGTGATTCATTACATGCTTATGTGTCATGCTCTACATAAAATAGTGGATGATGAAGGACAGCTGGAGGATTTATAATTCATATTTATATCATATTATTCAGAAAAACAAAGTTGAAAACAAATGCAACACACATCAGCACAGTTTTCATTGCTGTTTTTCAGTTTGAGATGAGTCGACAAACATGACAACTCTTCTGACTTTCATGGTCACAGCCGATGCGCAGTCAGGAATAAAAGCAGCAATGTATCTTATCATGAGTTCAACATCTTATTCTACACATTGGTGTACATCAGTATACCACAAAAAATAGTTTGACAATGACTGAACATATAGCTCATTGTTCTTTAAATAGAAATTTACAGAATAATAATATAATAATATTTCTGGCGTGAATAAAATTACAGTTTCAGTGAGGTCTGGTTTGTAATGATGTACAGTTACTGTGTCAGAATGTATGTGGCAAAGCAATGATTTTTACATTTAGACTTACACAGTGTTTGACCTTTCATAAAATACGTCCTGAAATTTTTGTTTTACCTGCTTGTTGCTTTGATGGGATTCAAAACATCAAAATGTCAGCAGCTTGACAAGTGGCAGAAGTTGCAATAAATGTGATGCTTTTAGTGTTTGACACTATGCAAAAAAGAAAAAAAAAAGTTATGACAGTAGTTGTGTTGCTCAAATTCAGCAGTAACCACATGTCCCAAACAAGACCAACAACTACAGCTACTTCAGTCGTCTTGATGTGGCTCATCCATTTTCTTTCTCATCAACTTGATTTTTAGTGTGTAATATTCCTCTTGCAGCTTGAGCACAGCCTCTTGTCTTCTTAGCACAGACATTTCCAAATCCATTCGCTCTTGCAAAGTCGTGCAGTGTACTGACGTCGGAGAAGTGGAGCAGGGAGTATCCAAGTGTTCTCCAGAGGCAGCAAAGATGGCGGCACAGGGTGTACTGAATTGTACAGCGAGAGATTTGGGAATGTTATTAGAAATAATTTTTTGTTCTCCTGGAGAGGTGGATGGATCTGGATATACAAGGAGCTCATGCTCCGTTAGTGGACGTTTGTTTGTTAATCTTTCATCAGCTTTTCCATCTTTATCACCGCTGAAATTGAAAAAAATAGTTTGTAAATTAATTTATCAAACAACAACAAACAACAATTGATTTTGGTGCAGTCTAAACGCAACAGAAGACAAAAAATAAATAAAATGTACTACCTGTTTTGTCGAGTTTCTACTGTCTCTGACGCTGAACTGTGTTCTCGATCTTGTTGCAGCGTGTCTGAGAGGTTCATCACAGAAATCACGAGTTGGGTCACAGTGCTGAACTCATCAAGTGACAGGCCTTCATCTGTGAGTGAAAAATCATGCTTGATTTAATAATAAACACAATGCAATAAATCCAACATAAAAATACTGATGATTTATATTTACAATTTTATTTACAGTTTAAAACTCTAAATATATACAAATGTGTGTGTGTATGTGTGTATCCCCTCAAGGGATGCAGTTTTAATAATACTAATTATTATGAGACTTGTTATTGCTCGCAGATTGCCCATTTTCCTCACCTGTACCCGCTTGCCTTTTCTGTCGTTTGATCTCTTCCCTTGACTTTGCTATCAGATTTTCCCACTTTTTGTTGCAGTCAGAAACTGTGCGCTGAATCTGAGGAAAGGCGTTATTGATGGCCTGAGCTATCTCCTCCCAGGCTTGTCTTTTGTCTTGTATAGATACTCCAGTGCTGCATTTTCCTCTGATTATTTCTTTCCTCTCCTGCATTAAGTGGGCAAGAAGGAGACACTCTTGGTCTGTCCAGTTAGGTCTTCGCTTCCTGCTGGACATCCCCTCAAGAAGTTGTTGGGGCATTTTCTGATAGAAACAGAGAAACAGATTATCTGACTCATTTGTGCACATTTTGTACTTGTTGCATCTTAAAAGCTCGATTGGAGAAACTTCAACATGACTAAATTAAAGTGTACTGTTCAGCATGAACATCTGGCTATAAGGTGAAGCCCTCCATTTAAGTGTTTTTAAACTTAAGTTATTATATTTAAGAGATTTTTTTTTTTATTACATAACTGTCGTTACCTGGAACGGAGTCAAGACGACGGGTGATTTGGTTCTCGCCCAGGCTTGTTTGGGATGTTACTTATATGAAGCAAAAAGCCGCTATAATAAAGAAATCCTAAATAAAGCCTTAAGGTAAAACGTAAGGCTTTCCTCTCCGTCTCAGGGAAAATTCCACCGCGTCGCGGGTTGATGACGTCGTCTCCTGGTGACGTGTCAGTTTGTTTACAGCGCCGCAGCTGCAAGAACATGGCTGTGGACATAACTCTGCTCTTCAAAGCCAGCGTGAAGACAGTAAAAACCAGGAACAAGGCGATAGGAATAGGCTTCGACTCGACCAAAGATGAGATTTTCAAGCGGAACAGACCCAAGAGCGGCTTCTCTCCGAAGGCGAAGGAAGTGGTGAGTGTTTCCCCGAGCTAGCTTTAGCTAACGTGGCTAACACCGATGCAAACTGGCTTTACATGTTATGACAGCTGCTTATTTGACTGTATGAAGCTAAACGTTGGTCATGCTGTGTTGCATAGACAGTAGTTAGTCTTGTTAGTTAATGGACGAACTCAGAGCCAGGGTTTAGAAAAGTGCAGAGGCTGTTCAGAGCTAACGAGGCCTCTGCATGATGCTACATGGTTTTAATGAGAGTAAAATGTGGTTCTTACTTATTTATTTACTTGTGTTTTTTATTTGGTTGCTCAGGTGAAATGTTTTGAAAATACCTCCTGATTTTTAAAATATTCATGCAAACCAATTAAATACCTGACAATCCTTTCATTTCAGCTAAAACAACATTAAAAATCCAGTATTCCCATGAAATGGTCATGCTTATTAATTTCTAAAGCACACAGATATAATAAAATACTTGTTAAGTTGGCAGAAACAGTACGGCACTTGCAGTTAAAAATGCATATTAAGTTTGTTGTAGATATCAGCCAAATCTAACAAGAATGACCCTTATAGTGACTGAGAAACAGATGATTTTAGATTTTACATTACCCCTCTGCTATTTGTGCAATTCTGTTGAAAGCTGATTTGTCTTGAGGCACTTAAACATAACACTAATCACAACATTGGCAGGGACGGAATAATTTCTAACCGTTAAGGGGTCACAGCCTTGTCACCTTTGAGGTTGTTAAATTGATTCAGTAAACGTGTATCTGGTGTAAAAGGGTCCAGTGTATTCAAAGAAACTGTCAAAATGTAATAAAACTAATTCCAGCCTGTTGTCGTCACATGGACGTCAGCTTTATATGATTTATATAATCATATTCGTGTTCAACAAACAATTAAACAGTTTTCAATGAGAAAAACACTTAAATTATGGTCTTGACTATATTTAGTTTATACTCATGCAAACTAGAAGTCATGATCATGTTACTCAGTGAATCAAAGCTTTATTTTTTCCCTTTGAATGTGTTAGTTATCTACAACCCTCTCAAAGAATTGCATTCCTTTTTTTTTTTAAACAAAGTAGCTTTCCACAAAGCCGCTATTTGAACAGTTGTGATGCTTGAACATCATGTCTGCTCTTGATACATCCTGCTCTGTCTTGTAGGGTGCTAACTGATCTGCTGGAGTCAGGTTATAAATATCAGTTAGCAGGTCTTAAATCTCACAGAGGTCATTTGGTGTTAGTGGGTACTTTCATTTTTGACACTTTTACATCTGGACATTGGACACATTTGGACTTATTAAAAGACCAGTGATCCATTTGTCACAGTTCTGCTTCTCTGTATAGCCCCTCTCTGGCCCTGCTTCCAAAGCATGGAGGCATCATTGCTGTGGCTTTTTACAGACTAAACAACAGGTTTTTTAGTAGTAAATTAGCAGTTTCTCTCAGACAAAGCCACATAGTCATTCTTGAATATTGTATCAACTCTGTTTGACCATCACATTCCAGCAAAATGCAAGCATATCGTGGCAAGCACCTAATTGAATTTCCAGTAGACATTAGTGAATTTGGACAAAACACTGCAAAGGACATTACAACAACTAATATGATTTTCCAAATGTCATTTACACAGGGAAATAAAGATCACTGAAATAAATAGCACTCATAAAAATGCCACTTTTGTCGACTTGAACTCGGGTCATAGTACAGGAATTTTCAAATCCTGCCCAATGTGGGCAATTCAGAATAAATGAGTGCTCTGCTTGAGATCTGGGCAGAGAAAAGCTATGTTGTTTGAAAAAAGAAAAATCACATTGGCCAACTGGCCAGACTTAACATTTTTGAGCCCAGAATACTTTTGTGCCAACTGTCAAGTCCGACAGCCACTCTTCCCCCAACACTGACAGGCCTGGGCTCTGCTTTTAGAACTGACCCAGAAAATTGCCTCATGTGATCTAGATTTAAGGCGTTAGTAAGCCAGATGACTTAGAAAAATAGTTAAGAGTGTTCTCCTCATTTTCATTACGTCTAGAATCCAAGTTTTTGTATAATATCCTAAATTAATAAAGATAGTGATTTACCAGCAGTCAGATGTTCAACTCCTGGTTGTATTTCATTCGTTGAGGTTTCGTGAGGAAATTTTGATTTCAGTTCCTTATTTAAAAGACTTAACTAATAATCTTGATTTAATTGTAGGAAATTTCATATAAACTTAAATATATTAGTGAAAACAAGTTGTTTTGAAACTCTTGTCATGGGACACTGACCTTTTAAAACTTGGCAGGAAAGGCAACGCTGCCATTTAATTAGTTAGGGAAACTTCACAAAACATCTCAAATTTTGTCCTTCCACTGAGGTACAGAGACTTCATCAATGGCTGGCAGTGGGAGATGGGTCATTAGCAACTAAGATGTTTCACTTCATGTCATGGATATTCCTCATACAGCCAGAAGTCCTTGGCCTAACATGAATATCATGGATGCAAACCTCTTCAAAGGCACCTTGAAGAACCACTTGACGTTTCCCCCAGGGAGTCAGGACTTTTAACTTGTACCTGATGTCTCCAGCCATCAGCGTGAGGCAAACATGAGCCCAATCCCAGCAGCTCTGCACAACCAGGTTTTTGTTATGTACTGTTACATTGATATTAGAAATGGTGGTTTAATAAAAGCAGTGGTGCTGATTCAAAAGAAACCCAAGCCCATCCTGTGGCGACTGCCCTCTGCTCTCTCCCTCCCCACTGCTGTCTCCCTTGCACTGCAGATATCATCTCAAACCATCTTGGTGAAGCAGCTTTTGTAGAAATTGAAATTGCGAGTTTGGAATGTCCTGACTGCTTACAGTTATGTCGCGGTTTTCACCCACATCTCCCCCAGCTCAGCTATCCATTCTTCTCTCTGTACAGTCTGACACAGGCAGCTTCTTTTTTTTTTGTGTGAGTCCCCTCTTTACATGTATGATTCCATAAACATGCTGCAATAACATTTTCTTTCGGCTCTCGAGCAATTTCTTGGGGAAAGCCGATCTTCCCAAGAGCCAGTGATTAAAGGTGGAAGATCAAAACAGAGAAAATATTAAATTAGGTCCCCAGTAACAATGTTGACGGCCGGCACCAAATGCACAACAGATGTGAGTACCCTTCTAGACATGAATAACTCTCCAAGTTCCCACTGAAGCTTCACAAAAATAGAAAGAAAACATCAAAGTTGACAAATACACAGTGGTCCTGTGAGGCTTTTTTCCACTCAAAACGCAGCGCCATGAGAAAGGAAATGTAGCGTCTTTCAAGGCAATGCAAAAAAGGCTTGATTGACTAATAAGAGGGCCTGTGTTTGCAGGGTTGGGTTTGGTCAGGGGAATCTTTTACCTCATAGGGGTCGGTTTGGGGCACTGTGATCTCCATTTCACCGCTCACCTCGTCTCTCTCCAAAGCATGCTGCCCTTCTCGAGTTTAAATGGAGGGGGTCACTCTAAAATTGTTAAATTGTGTGTAGAAAATAGCGCTCGACTTCCCACTGTGCCTTTAGTATTGGTATTCCAAAATTGGCTCCTTCTCACAGTATTTTCTTAGAAGCCATGAAAAGTGTCTGGCCAACAGCCAGCACTTGAAAGTATTTTGTGTCGTTGGAGAGGGGGCTCTTCCCTCTGAAAGCGCTCACAGTGAAACAGTGTGCTCATGTATTCTCAAAATAGTTGTTTGAATTTCAAGAACCCAGCTTACTTGATATTTTTGTTAGAGATCGTCAGGTTTCCAACATTTGGAATTTCCCGCACTGGGATATGTTAAATCAGCGATGGACAAATTTCAGAGATGGAGACCAAACTTACAAATGGTTTGTAGGGTAATTGTTGCAATTCTGTTGATGATTGAGATGAAACTGGGGCATATTTGCAGATCTTTTGGCTTTAAGTGGTCACGTTGGACAGATATTAGACAGCAAAGACATTTATGAGCTGTCAGTCATGTCAATTATTTAGTGACTGAAGGAAATCTGCCTTTTTTTTTCTCCCCCTGAATGTCATACCAGACTCTTTCTTAAAATTCACTTTATTGCCAGTCAAGCAAAAAAAGTAAAAACATTTATGACAGAAACACTGAGCCTGTGGCTAGCAATGACCCACATGATTATTCACAGAATAATGGTACACAGGTCCAACAAATGATGTAGAGCATAAATCCTGACTATTATATGACAGTGTCTCATTAGACAATGTGAAGTCTAACTGAATTATTTATAAAAACAGCACCAAAGTGGAATAATCTCTCCAGTGTAGAGCCACTGAAATTAAGTTTCCTCTTCACTGTCTCTGCTCATCAAGTCACAAACTGTGTTGGCACACAGGTAAGCCTGCTGACATACAGCTGTCCAAACTCACTCTGTACTGAGTCGGCACTTTAGCCATGGGGAAGTGATTTGCGGGGATCACCCTGAGATGAATGTGCTGCTAAATGGTCTCTTTACCAGTTGGCCTAATCTCTGCACTGTTTTCCCATGAAAGCCGGGCAAATTGAATTTTGAGGCATCTGCTGTCAGGGGCCTGAGCACAATCTTGATTTTGTTTCACTGCGTGCAACAAAGTGTTTGTTTTTTTTTTCTTCATGATTCATGAAAATGAAAATAAAAGAGGAAAAGGTGGTGAAACACAGATTTACAGATGTATGTCAAACTGTAAATCATGAGATGGACACCAGATACTCTGCAGGCTAAATTGTTTAAGTGGAACAAAAGTAATGTTGAGCTCAATAGACAAAAGGCTCAATTTAAACACACTGAAACATGGAGAAGGACTAAAGCAGCAGCTGTGTACACTTTTTAAAGAATGTTGTAAGACTCTGTTGTTGGACTAATCTTAGTTATTGGGATTTACAATCATTGAAATACGACCAATACAGATGACAGGAGGCTGCATACTTGACCCTGACACTCGAAAACACAGAGAATCTGAACCATGAAACTACAACAGATGTGTCCTCATCTGCTTAAACAGAAGACAGCTCTAAAAAACTCCAGTGTGCCTTTTATTATGCTTTTATATAATGTGTAAGTGGAACAAGGCATGAAGTATTAATCATATACTGTCAGTTCATATTGACGAGTGGCATCGTTGTATAAAGGCAAAAAACCTGTAAACAAACTGTGTTAGAAGGAACAATAGGATTAAATTGGTTGCTATAGGCATATCTTGACCCCACACTTCATTCTCTGTTTTTAACGAGGTTCGAGAGTTGCAGAATTTTGAGAATTTGTCGAAACGTCTGTTTTTTTTCCCCCAGAAACGACACAGTTTGCTTAATGTTTCTTTCACCGTTCCTCAGATTCTTTAAATGCTTTCATGCATCTTTTCAGATGCCGGACATCTTTTGGTCTCTGTTTTTAAATGCACTGTTTTGTCTTCACCTTTTTATTTTACAAAGTTTGAGAATTTAAATAACATTATATATCAAAGGCATTTCACATTTCATTTCACATTTCAGATTCCACAGTGTGATATGGGAATAGTGGCTGCATTTCCTGGTTTTACTTCTGTTTGTTTTTAATAATTTGCCTTTTTTTTAATTAGATATGAGCCTGTGCCATTTTTTTAGCCTGGTCATTTATTTTTATTAAAGGTAATATTTAACACTTAGAGGTAGAAAAATCCATATTGTCACTGTTCTGGCATAAGTATAGATTAGATTTTTTTTTTTTTACACTTCCTTCATGATTTCATTTTTTTTTCTATGTCAGACATGGCTGAACCTCCAGGCACAAACAGGTTAAATTACCAGAAAGAAATGAAAATCCAGGCGTGCGATACCACACTGGAAAAGTTTAGAGAAACACATTAAATCCAAGGTGTGTGTTATTTTTGGTGTCACAATTTAAAAGGGCAAATGAGACTGGTATATGTAGGACTGTCGAGGCCAGTCAGTTACTGTGTTATGTTAATCCAGACTTAATGTTATGGTAGATAAAACATCACTTTTGCAGTATAACATGACCACATACCTGAAAGAATCACAGTACGTATATATATCACAGTATATAGTACGTATATATTGACAAGAGGTCGATCATCACTTTAATGTAGCGCAGGGCACACAGGTTTTTATTGACCTTTATGAGTAACTGCTATAACTGTTTGATCCTGACATGGGATGTCACCTGGTACCTTTCACACAGCCAACGTTTCCTGTGTGTTCATTCAGTTATTTTGTCCATTGTGGTGCCCAAGTATTTTTTTTTTGTTTGTCAAATGTGATGGTCTCGACTCTCGGCCAATACATCTGCTGCTCAGTTAACCACTGAAGTGTGATGTGATGGCTTCAAAATGCAGCAGAATAATTTCCACAGAAATTAGTCACTGGTCGTGTAACCAACACGGCAGGACTAATGAGACAGGCAGAGGTGACTCACTTCACTAACTACTTTCAATTTGTTGTAAATGGAAGAACATTTGGAGCTGTGACGCAGTCTTATAACACACTAGCAGTGCTGTAATTGTCGCTTGATAATGTCAGTAATGATCATACGCATGTATCATCCGCTCTTAGCTTATCATTACAATATGATCGTGGATGGCATTTTGTGTCCAGGCATGATTTGACCTACATGAGATCAAAATGCATTATTACATCTTAAGTGCACATCAAAAAAAGATCAAGGACCCTGGTCACAAATAATCTTAAAAGCTTTGTTTGATGGTTGTTTTTGTTGTTTATTTAGTTGACTGAAGCGTTCAAACTGCAAATATACAAAAAAGACAAAAGTGAACCCATTAGGGAGTCAGACATAAACATGATAATAAAATCAACATGCGGCACCGTCTTCCCCACTGAAACGTCCTCTCTGTATCAGGCCCACATACCTAAACACAACATAGCATGGCGTCAGTATGGATAGCCCTCGGTCAGGACACACAGGGACTTAAACCAAAGCAGGGAAGTCATCATCGAATTCTGTCAGTTACCTAGATTTAACAAAACAAAGAGCCATCCAGGCTCTTTAGAAATCTGCTAGCTAAGCCTTTTCTCTTTTCTTCCTCATAATAATCCCCCCTGATGGTTTGTTTGGGCTCAGTCGGGGCTGGAGGGAAACAGGGGGAAGGAGAAAGTGAGGAGGTAAAGTGGGGGTCTTTGATGATGACGAGATTAGATGTAGCCCGGCAGACTGTCTCCTCCTGCCTTTCGCTACGAGCCCTGCCACACACACACACCTATGGCGGCCGCAC
>OMNW01014672.1:17696-29197 GCA_900303245.1 Selene dorsalis
ACAATTAACTCTTGACCTCTAATAATTGTATTATTACAAGGGTCAGCTTACCTGAATTAGCATGTGCCCCACAGCGCCACTGAGTTACCATCTAAACTGGAGAGAGGGAGAACATTGGTCTCTAACAAATTGCTCAGCTCTGTTTACCTTGACACCTTCTCTCTGCGTCGAAAGACTCGTCATTTTTTAAAAACGTCAGCTCAAATAAAACGCCGCTTAAGGTCACCGTGACGCTGGGGATGAATGTTTAGAGACGTTATTAGATGGCTGGTGCCAGGTTACTCTTTACAGCCAAGGCAATTTGATAATTGAGGTTGTTAGAGTGAAAAGGCTGAAGGCCGAAGACAGCGTCATTATGCTATCAAAATAATCTCCCACGCTCTGGGGTCGCTGTCACAGTCAAACTCATTGTGTCATTTTTCAATCCTGGTCTTGTCTCGGTCCCGTCTTCCTCTGGATCTCAAAGAGCCGGCTGTGTGCATATTCACACCCACTCGCGCCCTGCCAGCGGAGCTCTGTGGACGCGGAAGCAATTTGGTCCTTTTTTTAATATTTGACCGAATTACAGGAGCAAATATTGGATTGAACCAAGTTTCCTCTGGTTTCCCTAAGCACACACACACACACTTGGACATTTTCTCGGTGATAAATAGTAACAGATCATGAATTTAAAGCTTATTAGAGATCGCTCTGTCAGTGCTCTGTATGCAGCTGCTCATGGTTTTATTTATGAGAGCTGTTTGGGGAGGAAATTGCTGGTTTGATTTTTGTATGTCCCTGACTTGATGAATTGTCAAAAGTAAATATTGAGAATTCACAGAGATAGACAAGACATTGGTCCCCTGTCACATCCAATAAATACTAAGTCTTACATTTACCCTGGCTCTGTCTAAATGTAGTTTGGAGAAAATAGCTTCCTGGTTCGTGTCTAAAAACTCTTTCTTAAGCCGTGTTGACATGGTGAACATATTTGAAGCAGCAACTGAGGCATCGTATCTGAAGGGACTCATTGACATGAAGGTAATGGAGTCAAATAATCCTCTCCTCTCACTTTATCTTGGCAGATCACGAACATCACCAAGCTGAAAGACTTTCTGCTGCAACACAGGAAGGATTATGTGAGCGCCGGAAGGTAAGACTCTCCAAACGGTTGTGGTAAGCCACCACAATCAACAACAGCAGCGGGAAAACCCACCAGTGCTGCAGGGGAGAGGACCAACACTTTGATTCTGACAAAATTCAGGAGGGGTCAGGAGTCAGGGTTATTTGATGGGACTTTCAAGTATGTCTTTAGAGTGTGTGTGTGTGTGTGTGTGTGTGTATGTGTGTGCTGCAGGGGCTTGCTGCTGGCACAAGGTCAGCAGCAAGTAGGGTGGTCTGTAGTGGCAGGCTCCAGTCTAATTGTCTGGAATAATTGAGCTGCAACCAAGTGGAGAACAAATCACGCCCTGGGACTAATCCAGACCTTCCTCCGCTCAAGGCGCCCTCTGTGTTTTGTAGGTGTGGGTGTGTGAAGTAGCCCATGTTTTGTTAGGTTTGTTGATAAAGTCTCAACAGAGCACATTAGAGATGTCAATGGGTGGAGCGCAGTCGTATTTAGTGGTGGGAAAATCCATCAAGATGCCATCACTGGTATGTGCACAAGTCTCGTCTGCACTCGGCCCATCATCCGTTCCTGTCTACCAGTTTTCTTATCATCCTCCCTTTTCCTCCTCTACATTTGACTTTGCCTGACAGAATAATTATGGACTGTGGATTATGAGTGAATTAGTGTAGCTGGTCACTATTTCGGGCACAAGTGTGGCTAATTAATGGATAATTAAAGTAAAAGCCTCGTTGATGGAACTCTCGAATAGAGACAGAAAATTTATTGTAAGATACTACAACCGGGCTTAAACAAACTTCCTTCTTCATGGTAAACAACGGTGTTTTGCACTTTATATTTTACCACTGCATCTTAATTATTTCATATTTGTTAAATTTAGATGATGGATCTTGTGATTATTTTCATTAAAAACAGTTGCAACAGCAGTAACATCAGATTGTTTATTATGCATAACACAAAGATATGAAGATGTGAAACGGAGAAGATGCAAATTGTCACACTTGAGAAACTGGAATGAGCAAAATCAAACAGCTGCTGTTTAATTTTCTGTCAATCAGTGTTTCATTTAAGCTCTAGTATGATATAAGTTTTGTGTTATAAGTATAAGTCAATATAATCATTTCACGGTTCTGCCACAACGATGATCATTTTTGCAAGAATCAACTTGATTAATTAAGTTACAGTAGTTCCAAATTCAATGTGACCAGTCAAAACCCCTGTCACACATGAATAAGAGTTGCAGCTTTGTCACTGCTCCAGCCTTTTTTGTTGTATGATCTTAGCTGAAGATTGTTGCTGCGTCATAGAGGTCTGAGACATTAAGTCTCAGCTGCACACTGCGGCCTGACAGCAGGAAGGTCCTGGGTCTGATTGCAGTCATGCTCTTGCCTGTGTGGAATTTACATCTCAGCTCTGTATGTGTTTCAGTTTTCTCAGATTGTTTCGTTTTCCTTTCATAGTCATAAAACATGAGCTCAGGTGATTTAGAAAATCTGTCCAGACAGAGCCCGGTGTAATAGGTCTCTGCCTCACACGGCCCTGAGTGGAAAAGGAGGAGGAAGGCAACTGTCAAGGTTTAGGCCACTTGTAATAAATGGGTGCCTTTAAGAGTTTTTGTCTAGACATCAGTCAAATGTTCAGCTTCACATTCTTTGCACATCCTTAAAGTATTTAAACTCACCGTGAGTGTTCCTGTTTGTTCTACAGCCTCATCTCGTCAGATCTGACCCGTATGACGGACAGTGAGCGAGACCAGATTGACCAGGATGCTCAGATCTTCATGAGGACGTGTTCTGAAGCCATCAAGCAGCTACGCAATGAAGGTGTGTGCTTGTGTTCCTGTGAACCTAAGTACCCCATTAACACACATGCATGCCTCTCTTTCAAACAAAATAAAAAGCATCTTTTACCTCAGAGCAGTAATTGCACTGAACCTAAAATGCAATATCCTTTTTTTATTAGTCTAAAATATGCCTATTGTGAATATCTTTATTTTACTCTGCTGTGTCTTTCACTGTTGTTTATGTGTTGTTGTCTTTTTAATATCTGCTCTAAATGGCACTGCATCAGAGAGTCTCTACCTCAATTTTGTTGTACTCATGCAATGACGATAAAGATTTTCTGATTCTGATAACTTCTCAGCTTTGCTCTCAACTGTGCTGCAACTGAGCTGAGAGGAAAATGAATGTGTCTTAACTTTAGGGCAGTATCCCAAAATCAGTGAATTCATCTTTAATGAATAAACGTGTTATTGTTGTCAATGTAGCAGAGAAGAAGGTGACATCAGCCCAGATAAAGGAGCACAGAGGGGCAGTGCTGGACCTCATTGAGATGTATCTGAAAGGTGAGTTTATGCTGCTCATTGAAATTCACACTTCAACTTTTCAAGTGTTTATCTTAAGGACATTCACTGGTTCAGAGAGAACTGATATGAACCCAGCTCTGCTCTGTGTTTAAGGAGTGTGTAAGCTGTACTCTGAGCAGAGAGCAATCCGGGTCAAGAGGATGGTGGACAAGAAGAGACTGTGAGTATTTTTTACAGATCAGATTCTGTTCACATGCCTCATTCACACTTTTTCTTTTTTACTTCTAGAGCTGCGGTAACTATTATAATCTTGTTGTTCTCGATCCATATGGTCTCAGGTCCAGACTTGCACCAGAACACCACAGTCAGGTGGAGAAAACACGAGAGGTGGAGCCCACGGAGGAGAAAACTGTCAAGGAGGAAAGTGCTGGTGAGTCAGTGAACCCCCAGAGACACTTGACTGCATCTCTGTAGCAGCACATACGGTCACGAGCCGATCTGATGCTCTATGTTACTTTCTGCTGTATTGAATGTGATTTTCTCTATGTGATTTTTCTGTGTTTATGCATCAAAAGCATCAAACACTGTGTGCAATATACTTCACTGATCAAACCTTCTTAGTCGTCTGAAGGCAGCAGGACAGATGTGTGTGTTGAAAATTTGAAACATGTTTTGTCATAATTCAACACATCCAATAATTTGCACTTGTGCTGGTTCATATCAAACAAACCATCAGGATTTGTTTCAGTCGTTAACATGTACAGACACATCTGACAGGTCACAATAAAATATCTGAAGATGAATTAAAGTTCTGTTTGTATCATGTCATATCCTCAGGACCATTCTCTTCAGCTGATAACAACAACTGACTCAAAGCAAAAGCTGAATTTAGCAGCTGGAAAATTTTAAAATTCAAAGTAGATAGCTTTTCAGTGGAATTGTGATTTACTGCAGCTTGAAATAAATGATGAAACATGATGAAAAATGTTTAAAAGAAACCCACAGGGTGCTTTCAGACAGACGCAGTTCTGGTTCTGGTTCTGTTCTGGAGGCTCAGAACCTCGGTGCTTTCTGTTGAACCAGCTTCATTCTCATCAGTTTAAGTGGAACCTAAGTTGGCGTATGTTACTCTGCATCACTCAGGAGGAAGTAAACATAACAGTGGCAACATTTTTGCTGTCTCAGTAACTTTTAGTTTTTTAAGTTTATTAATTATTTGATCTGGTGTTGGAGTGAACCCAGTCTTGACCGTCTCATTCCCAAGTTCAAAGATGAGAATGACTTTACTTTATTAAGCCCGAAGGGAAATTCATAGCACAACTTTGTCTTCTTGTGCTGCTTCCTTGCTTTTCTTGAAATTCTGTCGATGCCCAAATTGCCACCAAACATTTCGTTTTCTCAGCAGACCACTGCAAATTATTTTTCTCCAGGTTGTCAGTCGCTGCCTTCTCCTACTTCCTGCTGATCTGCGGCCTAGAATAAGACGCGCCCACTGATGATGTCACGGTTCCCAGGAAAGAACCAACTATTTCATGGTTCCATTGAGAACCAACTTTTCAGGCTCCAAACCTGTTATTTTTTTCGGTCTGAATGCACCGGCCAGTTTAAAATTGGGTTCAGGAACTTGAACGGGCACAAAGACCTGCCAGTGTGAAACTGCTAACAGTGAGGGCATTATTATGTAAACCACGAAAAGTAGTTCTACAACAACTACTTCTTTCATCACTTAAGACAAACAGAAACAGAAGTCACCAGAATAAATGAAGCATAATTTAATATTTTGATCTCTGTGTCAACCTTACAAACATTTGAGTGGAAGCATAGTAAACATGGACTTTGACATGTCTTTACAAACACAGCGTAATTGCCATGTTGTATATTGCCACCTTGTCACTAAACCTCACAGACAGCAACAACAACAAAAAAAACAATGATGGCAGAACTACACAGTTATGCCATCAAGGAAAATCCATTCAAGTCACCACTCAGGGATGGTGCAAAGAGAGAGAAACATCAACTAAAGGTGGCGTCTCAGATGAATCAGGCAAATAACTGAGGAAATCTTTTTAGTTAGATGAAGAGTTATTTCTGTCTGTTTTCCTCCCTGTAGAGAAAAGTGTGTCAGAGGTGCTGGACAACACTGTGGAACACCTGTGGGAGGAGGGCCGAGTGGAGGACGAGCTCTCTCCTGAGGAGATCCAGATGGTATGGCACGGCAGACAACGTTCTCCATTATTCATGTTGTACATTTTATGTGGATTTGTATGACTCATGGTGTCTAAATGCACATGGACTCGATAAGGCACGGATTGATACTTAAGAGGGTTTTTTTTGGGGGAGAATTAAATTTGTAAAGGTCCAAATAACAGACTGATTTGGACTGAGTGGTTAGTTGTCATTACAAAAATAGACACAGAATACACAGTCAAATGTTTTCGCACACACACAAACACTTTAATTGATTTAGCCTTTTTGCTTAAAGTGCAGATAAGTGCACAGTCTATTCAAAGTTCATGCCACATTAAATCAACGTCATGTTCATGAGCTTCACCGATGATGAAGTGCTGTGTGTTTCTGTCTAGTTTGAGCAGGAGAACCAGAGGTTGGTGAGTGAGATGAACAACCTGGTGGATGAAGTGAGGTGAGTCTCTGTTCCTGCCCCCATTCCAATAACAATGTTCTGAACAGTATTACTCACAGGGAGGGGAGGTCAGTCATTTCATTCTGTTCAGACATCTCACTGTTGTGAATGGTAAAAATTATTTACTGGGAGGAAATTGCTGTAATTCAGAGAGACTCTTGTGTGACTGCGTGTTACTTCCCCTCCCACTAAATTACATGCCCCGAGTGATTGAAATGCCAGGTGAGCAAGACCACACTTACATGAAATATCAGATGTCGATCCAGACGAGATTAAAATGACCCAAGGACATAGGTATCTGCAGATGAAATTATTACTGTGGTAGTCAGAGAAAATCACTGACATGTTTGTTCCAGATGGAACGAAATACCAAAGGTCCCGAGGTGAAAATTACCAGACCTTCCCCGGTAATACTAATGCCATCTGGAAGGGCTTAAATATGCTAGGCACACTGTTTTCATGGGATGTTTCACGCTTCGCTTTTGTGCCCATCAGGCAAATCGAGGGGAAGGTGGTGGAGATCTCTCGACTTCAGGAGATCTTTGCTGAGAAAGTCCTGCAACAAGTGAGCTGAGATCATTTTCCTTTCTTCACTCGGTCTCTTGAATGCACAGTCATTTTTGAGACTGAGTCAAACTGATTGTTAATCTCACTTCCCATGACAGGAAACAGAGATAGATAGTATTCATCAGCTGGTTGTGGGCGCAACAGAGAACGTGAAAGAAGGAAACGAGGACATACGAGAGGTAACACTTAGAATAACAACACTGTTTTCCTTTGGTGTTTATTAATGGGTGTTATCACACAAAAAAAAACACACTCTTCTATCTTCTACCTTCTGTCACAAGGCAATCAAAAACAACGCCGGCTTCCGGGTCTGGATCCTCTTCTTCCTCGTCATGTGCTCTTTCTCTCTCCTGTTTCTGGACTGGTACGACAGCTAACACAGCTGGCCTGCACAGACTCTAACACAACACACAGGAAAGCCTCCTGGCTCTGGCACGTATTGGTTATCTGATAAAGAAGTGACAACAGCACAGATACTGAATGTACCACTTCCTATGCTGACCCCAGTGGACAAGTTGTTCTTCATGGAGATTCTCGATATAGTGGAGATGACAGTTTGTTCTTCCTCTGTCTTAACTATCAGTTCATCTTTGTCCAGTGCATCAGCAGAGTTTAAAAGCTCTTCTGTCAAGGAGAGCTTTGTCGGGAGCACTGTACTCACTTTAAGCGTGTGAATGGTTGGACACTGTCTTTCTCTTCCACTAACAGGGATCCCTGTTTGATTGGCTGCAGCTGATTATGGCTTTGTTGATGTAACATGGAAACTAATGCACTAGTGGATACTGTGTAGACATACTGTTTCTGCAGTCTCATGTATTTAAATACATTGTAAACATATGATCCTCCGTGACATGTTATACTTCACTGTCAAACCATCAAAAATGTTTTGCTTTCCAGGCATTTATTTGATATCTATCGGAGCATAACTGTCACTGAAACACCACTCACAGTCTAGTAAAACTAAACAATATTCTTAATTAAATTCTGTTTTTTTCTTTACCTCAAGATATCATTTTAAACGAGTTAATACATTTCAACTTTATGTCAAAGCTTCGGATAACATCAAGAGCAGCGGAACAGCAGAAAATCATGGCCTGTCTTACTGTCTCAGCCAAAGAAAAGAGACTGTCGACGTGAGATTTGAACTCAGATGGCCCCCTGAGATTTCTGCTAATCTGTTTATTAGGATTAACCTATATTCTAGTGAAAGCAGTACAGCACTTAAAAAATGTTCCTTTGATCTCAACTCAGGGGAACATGAACTGTTAACTGTATTTATTTTCTGCCTTGTGGGAGTTTCACCATTACTGACGAGATTTCCTCTTGAACTAGTTACATAGTTTACACAGACACAGACTTGAACATTGGTGTGAAATGTGGGCACTTTATTTCAGTTTTTCATTTAACATTTTTATGTAGCAAATGCACTTCAATGGTAATCATTACATTGTTTTGAAAAAAGTACATAATTTGTGTAAATGACAATTACAGAAAAAAGCAACAGGACAAGCAACTACTGTCAGATTGTTCCACTACATCAACCTAAATCTAGCGCCTGCGATGGCTGCCGACAGCCATCTATGGTGACATTAATCAATGCAAAGCATTGCACAATACAGTGTCTTCACTAGCAATGCAAAAACATTCAGGAGAATAGCATAAAAGGTATGCCATCTAAAGTAACCAATGAGTAAGTCTCGTGTAGCCAGCAAAGGAAAAGCACATGGTGGTCACAAAGAGATCAAATGAATGGAGACAATCATTAATGCTGGTTAAAAAGACTTGATGCGTCAAATACTAAAAATTCCTTAACAGCACTATTTGCAGAGAGCAATATGGAATAAATCAAAACAACACGGTTAAAATAGTTATTTTACGCTGGTTAAAAGGTTTCTTCCAGATCACCCCTCATTTATTCACAATATTATGACGGTAAAATATGTTGACACATATGACCTCAGCGGTAAATATGCTGCAAACTTGCTGGAACTCAGGAGGTCTGACATGCGCTATCAATACTGTATCAGAAAGGAAAGAGGTTCAAAGCAAACTGGTATTATTATTATCATTATTATTATTATTATTATTGGAGTCGTGCGTGCATGTGTGTTTAAACAAGCGACGCAGACACAAGATGGTTCACAGTCATTTCACAATCTGAGTACTAAAGTGAGTTCTCTTACATATGTGTATGTACAAAGACAGTGTGTGTGTGTGTGTGTCTGTGTGTCAGTGTTTGTGTTTCTGTGGCGTTTTTCTACACGTTGGCCACTCTGTTTTTGAAGTGTAAATAAATAACAGCATATGCTATTCAAACAAACCACGAACCCACCCAACTGTAAGCCTCGCTTTGCTGAAAACACGCTCATAGATTTCATCACATTTCCTGCTACAGTGCAAATCAGCTGGACAAACTGCATCAACAATGCAGCATAGCACCTTAGGAAAGAGAAGTTGATATTTCAGCCACAGTAAGCCACAGGACTCTGAGGTTTGCTTGAATGGCACAACCGTATTATTTATTTTGTCTGCAGCAGGTGACGCCACCTCCTGACCCAGGTTTGTTAAGCCAGCTTCTGAGCAGTCTCCGTTTCCTGCTGGGTGACCTTCTCCTCAGACATGATGGTCATCCATGGTGATACTGACCGAGTGATGGTCTGCTTGGCTATGTTGTAGTGGTTGATAAGGGTAAAGAGGCGCCCGCGGCCCCCAGGTCCCTGAGGGGGGTAGTTGCCATACATCCCGGCCGGCATGCAGCGTCCTTGCTTCTCAAAAGAGACGAAACATGATTAAAAATAGCAAGAAAAAGTAAAAAAAAAAAAAACACCAAAAAAAAAGCTCCAAGGTGACAAAATATGATTAAGGAAAGTGACACCGTGAGACAAACTGTGATTCACAGTTACATAAGAAGAAGGCGTTGATAAAAATGGAGCTGCAATGTCAAACAGCTGAGAAAAAAAGATCAAAAATGAGAAACAGAGGAGAAAAAAATCAATTCAAGCTAAGCTTCATTACCTAACCTACACAGGTGTCTGTCAAAATGGACGAGGCTTTCTCAGAAAAGGACCCAATACTCAGTAACCTTCATCCTCTGCCGCAGACATAAAAGAGAAATACTGTGACATAGGCTGAACAGTGCATCACACCTGCAGGGAAACTGAGTGTTTGGCCAGAATATCAACAATTAAAACACTAATGTAAGTGGAAACGAGTGTAAGAGTAAGCGAACTCAATAAGATCCATAGAATTGCAAGATTCATTTAAAATCCGCTAACATTTGCTAACATTAGCTCATTGTCACTCCAGAGCAGCAAATCCCTTAAAAGCTTAATGTGCAGTGGTGCAGAATATCGTGTTATTGCGTCCCTCAAATTTACACGGTCCCTCTTTGAGCCAGTGTTAAAAAAATATTGATTTGCACCAACAGCAGATAAACATGTGGCAGTGGAGATTAAAATGCCACCTTCAGAGAGAGAATTATTCCTTTAAAGCTCATACCTCAAAGCAGAAAACAATCTCAGGAATGTCAGATATTCGGAGGGTACGTCTGAGGTAAAAAGAAAAGAAGGAAATCTCTCTTTGATTCCTTTGACTGTGAATTCTGGGAAAAAGGCTGCAACACCATGTAATATGAGCACCATTTTAACCATGTAGGAGTCGATATGGTTCAATAAACCCTACTTCAATGCAATACTAAAATGCTTTATGAGGTAAAGGTAACTAGTAAAGGTAAAGGTTTAACTCAGGTGAAATTTAAACAAGTAAAATAAGATGACGACAGTGAAATGAACAGGGTCACAAACACTGATGCTCCAAAGTGTTTTACCGTGTAGACAAAGCTGTCAGGACAAGGCTGCTCGTACTGGTAGACCTTGTAGACGACCAGGAACACCACACATACCAGAAAAGCCAGGGCGCAGATCACCAACAAGGTCACCTAAAGGAGACACACAGCAGCTCCCGTGATTAGCACAAAACCCGTGTGACAGCGCTCACGACACATCCACTCCAACTGTCCCAGTGAGAGAGACTGAGTGAGCAGATTGCAGTGATTTTTTTTTTCTTTTCTGATTGTCAAACACTGATACAATCCTAGTGTATGGAAATAAAAATGCACCCCTGGGCATGAAGTTACACACTATATCTAAATATGTGAATGTATATATAACAGTGACTAAGCGCCAGTTAGGGCTACAGATATTCTGCATATAGTGACTCTAGAGGGAAAAGGCTTTTGTGACCATCTGTACAGTCCAGCTCTCACCTCTCAGGGGAGTTACGTAATAAGCTACTGGTGATTCTGGGAAGTGGGAGGGGGATGAGACAAGGTGTGGGAGACATTTGCTTCATTATTGTCAAACATGTTGACCCCCCTCGGTGTGAGAGTGCTCTTTTTTGTATATATATAGAGCTACGATATGAAACTGAGATCATTTCAGGCAACGTCAGAGAAACTGTGTTTAAACAGCGGCAATGTTGATTTTTGTTGAGCGTAGCCATGATGGAGGATTTCTGGAGTCAAGTACTCTTTGTACTGTTCCCCAGAATGTTTGGCATCGACTCGATAAGATTGTTAACAGCGTGTATCAATATGAGTAAAAGTGGATATTCTCTTTATCTGTGTGGTGTGGATCCTGCAGGTTCACAGCAGAACAGACAGTACTGCATGTATAAAGCAAGAGCAACAGGAGCTTATCAAAGAGACTCTCCCCGATGAAAGAGCTGCCTGCAGCATGTCAAAGCTACCAATGGGAGGATGCGAGCTGTGGTATCTGAGAAAGTGCTGTGCCTCTTCGCCTCTCAGATGTTTGAGAATTAAAGCTCTATTACTAAAAGGAAGCTCGACAGTTTCATCTGTTGATTTTGAGCGTGGAGGGGGGGGG
>OMNW01014676.1:0-14086 GCA_900303245.1 Selene dorsalis
GGATCCGCTCCTGCTCCCTTTTCTGGTCCCGGTCCCGATCCGGGTTCTGATCGCGGTCCCGGTCCTGGTATCGGTACCGGTACCGATTTTGGTTCCGGTTCTTTTCCCGGTCCCGATCCGGTCCCGGTCCTGGTATCGGTACCGGTACCGATTTCGGTTCTGGTTCTGGTACCGGTACCGGTACCGATTCCGGTTCTGGTCCTGGTACCGGTACCGATTCCGGTTCTGGTCCTGGTACCGGTCCGGGTCCTGGAACCGGTACCGATTCCGGTCGTGGTACCGGTACCGATTCCGGTTCTGGTACCTGATACCGGACCCGGTTCTGGTGGTCCTGGTACCGGTTCCGGTTCTAGTGGTCCTGGTCCTGGTCCCGAACCCACTCTGTTACTTACAACTGACGTTGTTTAAGTCAGTCAGGGTTTAGGGCCTGAAAGGCAGAAGGGAATTGGGCCCTTGTGTCTTGACCTGGTGCCTCACTTTACTTACCTCACCCGGCCTGGTCTGGTTAGCCATAGCTCAATTGGGCCCTTGGCCCTTGGTCAGTCACCTTATTGCATCCCTTACCTGGTCCGTCACTGAGTTGCAGTCTGGTCTCTTACCATAGACTGTAAATGACTTAGGATCATTCACGTCAAGTGTGAGTGTACCATTTGTAATGATGTCACCACTGAGATATAGAACGTGTATTATAGAAGATAAACACACATTTCGGGACCGTGTTTTTATTTGGAAAATGAGGTAACAGAACATGTGCTCGTTGCATTTTGTGTGTATATCAACACAACACAACCAATATCTATTGATAACGAAAGAAAAACTAATCAAAACTGCATTCATGCATTCATTCATTTTTTTTCCCATATATTTTCCAATTTGTTTCCTCTTTAAAAAACAATTGTGTCATTTGGCCAAAAGAGAGCTCTACTGTCAACATTATCGGCTGTTTAAAAGTAAACATTTCTGAATCATCCTGTCTGTCCTAACAAGTCGCTTGGACTAAAATTTACTACAAAAGTGAACAGGAATTGCAGGTCAGTGAATCTCTGTCTTTTATCCCCGTCTTAAATCCACCTGCTTTATAGCAGGAGGACCATAACCTGATGGACAAAAATTTACAAAATTAAAAAAAAAAAGAAAAATACAATTTCAATATAAAATTATTTAAACATAAATATAAACATTATATAACCATAAAATACTCATCAGAAATAATTTAACATGCTGCACAAACAAATTTTTCATCCAGTTTTGGTTTTCCCACATAAACATGATGGAATTGCCTTCCGCAGCTCTCACAGGATATCTGCAGTGCAAACAAAATTTGAACAAAATATGAATTTCTTTTTGCTTACATAGTGTCTTGTGTGTCTTATATTTATTATGAGCAGCTGTTGTGTTGGCCCGCACCGTGCTGTAAATAGAGTTCTGCTGTTCTGACACCACCTCCTGGTCCACAGCATCCTCCACACTGCTGTCAATCTGTAATATAGAGAACTCATTTAATACGGTTTTTGACCTATGATCTTGGTAAAAAATTTGAAATTTAAAGAACACATTTCCAACAATGTCAACAAAATATATTATATTATATATTACATTAAAATATATTATGTCCCATTAAAGCCACTAAGGAACATGAACTTTTCCTTGGGCACAAAATACAGATATATATTGAGCACATCTTTTATATTTTCTGTAGCATAAAATAAAAATTGACAGATTTTTTTTAGGTTGTGTTTCAAGGAAATTAACTGTAGATGTTTTAGATTCACCAAACCTTGAAATTCTGTGGAACCTCACTCAGGAGGCGGGCCTCTGCCCCAAACAGGAGGAGGAATGGGGAAAACTCAGTTGTCACATGCGTTTTTGTTCGGAGTTCAAACATTACAGCATCCAGATATAAATCCCACTGGTTAGGACGATTTGAGACAAGTTGACGCAGTGCCCTGAAAAATATTATAACATAAACAAGAAGGCTAACCTGATTTCAACACACTCTCAGTTCATAAAATTAAATATATTAAACATTTTACATATTCAACAAAAGAAAGAAAGATACACAGTAAAGTACGGTTATATGATTACAGGGTTGTTACCTCTTTATAGTGCTATTGAATTTTTTAACAAGTCCGTTGGTCCGGGGATGACAGGGTGCACAAAGGCTGCAATCTATCCCCAGGTGTTTGCACACTTCCTTGTTCAGCTGTTGGTTAACAATAATGAGCACATTTATCTTCCTATGAAATAAATAGCTTTTTAAGATTCACTGCAAAAATGGCTCTGCATATGCAAAAAAATGGAGATACAGATAAATTCCCACAAACATTTAAACACTGTCCAAAACAATGACATACTGTAACACTCAACTAACCTTGTGAACAAATTCTCGTCCCTCATCAGTTAAGATTCTTTTAGGCGCACCAAAACGATAATAAAACTTTACGACACAAGCTGCTACACTTTCAGCCGTTTTGGAGGATAAGGCAAATGCTTCTGTCCACTTGGTAAAGTAGTCCACCATTACACATATGTAGACATTGCCTGCCTCTGTCTTGGTCACTTCTCCAATAATGTTCATTCCCACAAGTTCAAAGGGTTCGTTAACCTTAACAAAGGAGAACAAAATAGCAAACCTCATTAACTTTTAAGTACTATCAAACATTATCCATCACAAAATGTAAGCTTCCATGAATAAAGAAAAAATATGAAGACTCACCTGTTCGGGGATGAACTCAATCTCCTGCTTTATAATTGGAGCACTGGTTTGGCTTTCCATATTTTCTGCAGCCTGAAAGACGACATGTAAACAGTGAACTTAAGTATTATAAGGAGTGGGTTGTCATTCATGCTGAGATTAGTATATTAGTATTATTCTCAAAGGAGAACAAAATAACAAACAGTACTAACTTTTAAGTACTATTAAACATTATTCATCACAAAATGTAAGCTTCCACAAATAAAGCAAAATATTGTGACTCACTTGTATGGGGATAACCTCAGTCTCCTGCTTTATACTTGGAGCACTGGTTTGGCTTTCCATATTAGTAGCCTAGGAGACAACATGTAAACGGTGAATTTGAGGATTACATGGGGTGGGCTGTCGTTATGTTTTATGTGGTATGACTAGTGTCTGGCTGACATATACAAATTTTACTGCATCACACCAAACGCAAATGTAAGATACAAGTCCTGTATCAAAGCAGGACCCTGGCTTTGTAGCCTGGTTAACGCCGTTAGCTCTTTCATCTTATTGGGGACAGATCTCACATTCCCCATAATAACAGATAGTGCTTCACTCCACTGCAGCCCCTTCTCCTTTAGTCCCATGGGGATCTTTGGTTTTTCTCCAGGGACTACCTTCATGTTGCAGAGTGCTCACAGCTGTTCCTGGGTGTAAACAATCGAACCGTGGTAGAAGGGGTCTCTCGATGGTGTTTTAAACAGCCCAAGCAACAACAACACAGACATTCCTAACCTAGCCAGTTGTACATCCATATTTATTCCACGAATAAAGCAAAACTATTAAGACTCACCTGTTCGGGGATGAACTCCTGCTTTATACTTGGAGCACTGGTTTGGCTTTCCGTATATTCTGTAACCTAGAAGACGACATGTAAACAGTGAATCTGAGGATTACAAGGGAGTGGGTTGTCATGTATGTTTTTTACTGCATCTCACCAAACACAAATGTATGGTACCGAGTCCTGTATCAAAGCAGGACATTGTCCTTCAGTGCTGAGTTTAGTATATTAGTATTATTCTCTATTAGGAGAACAAAATAACAAACAGTATTAACTTTTAAGTACGAATAAGCATTATCCATCACAAAATGTAAGCTACCACAAATAAAGCAAAAATATTGATACTCACTTGTATGGGAATAACCTCAGTCACCTGCTTTGTACTTGGAGAATTGGTTTGGCATTCCCTGCATTCTCGAACCTAGAAGACGACATGATCACAAGGGTTGGGTCGTCATTATGTTTCATGTGGCATGACTAGTGTCTGGCTGACATATACAAATTTTACTGCATCACACCCAACACATATATATGATACGAGTCCTGTAACAAAGCAGGACATTGTCCCTCAGTGCTGCTGAGTTTAGTATACTGTGTGTGTGTGTGTGTCTATAGTGATACTCAATTACATATTTAAAAAAAACAAACTCACCCACTTATCGAGGTCTGCTGTCATGCCAGGCCAGTAAAACTTTTTGCACGCTTTGCCCCTTGTTCTCACTATACCACTGTGGACTCCGATGGCATTTACGTGGCATTCCCTAAAGATCTGCCTGGCTTCTTTGATTCCACACACAACCAATCTTTCTTGGCCATTTTTTCTTCTTTTGTGATACAATAGTTCTCCTATAAGAAAACAGAAGACACATACGTATCAGTTACAAATTGCATTACTCAACATGTTTATGTAATATTACAGTGTCTCAAGTTATTTTTTAGAACTGGATTTGGAGCTGACAGTTTCTGAAGTTGTATATACAGTATCATTGTTTTACATCACCCAGACTAGGCTTGTCTCATAACTTTGTATCATAACCACAACCTGGAGGATGGATGGAGGCTGGATTCCACTTACCATCAAGTCTGAAGTCTGATGACCTTCTTCGGATGACATGTTTCTGCGACTTTGTAGCGCTGTTTGGGTATCTTCCACCTTTTATATAATTATGGACTTCTTGGTAAGTATTTACATCCATTTGCCTTGCAGTACAAGAGAGAGGGGCTAGAGTTAGTTAGTGTTAGGCTACAGTTCAGGTACTTCACGTAACCCATGTCCCATGTAGCTATGTTATATTGAGTGTTGTGCACAATGAGATGGGCTGAGTTCCCCACAATTATGATTTTGAAATCCGTCAATGGGTGAAAATAACGACCCTCTCTTGGGAAATAAAAACAACAACAACAACAACAACAACAACAAAACAATAGCCAAAGGTTATACATAACGATTTACAAAATAAAATACCAGGTCTCTTTTTTAGGTTTTAAACCTTCTCCTTTTACTCTCAAAATACCTTCTTTTTTTTATACCTTTAAAGTTAAACAAAATCAGTACCTTTTAAATACTGAAAACAGTTTAGGCTTATTATCTAAGTGCAGGGTGGATGGGGTGATGGCAGTACACAGCAGCGGAGGATCACAGGAAGTAAACAGCAGCGTCCAGCCAATAGGAAAACTGCTCCGACGCCTCTCATCTCTCAGCGTCCATCTCTCAGAAGCATAATAACTCAGCTGAGCCGCAATATCACTTCATAGCGACTAAACGTCAGCCTGTTTTAACCTGGGAGCATCACAATGCTAAGCTAACACCACTGATATCAAGGCACATTAACACGGTATGCTAAGCTAACTAGCAGGTCGCTAAACAGCATAGCGTATCCATGTCTTTTACCACAACAACAGTTAGTTGCAGCACAAAAATGAAGGCACATACTCTTATTTACCTTTTGCAGATTACAAACAAGATAATATGAGGACCACGGGTAGTCGACCTAGACGAAAAAACTTAAATGCTTTCCACAACACGACGCCTTTCTGTCCGTTCCCCGTATATTAGTATGTGTTTCTTCTTGCAGGGGACTAAGAGGTACACGTTTTATGCAGAGACATACTACTGTGGCCTAACTATCCTGCAGCACTTGTCCCGCCCCTCACAGAGGGAAGGGCTCGGATTGGCTGTCAGTAAGTCGCTGTTAAATACAAGAATAGTTGAGGTTAGGGGAAAATTACTGAAAAACTTGTCAGCAGAAGCCAAGTAAACTCAAATGTTTGTTAGGTACATCCCTGATTAGTATATAAAAGGTAAACTGAACATATAATCTCTTAATTTTAGTTCAATATAATTATGATTTTCTAGTTGCTCATTTGAATAAACTTATTTTTTCTAACAGTAGTTTGACTATTGAGTTTTGTGTTTACAGTTTTGGGTAGAGCATTGAATATTTCAAGGATCGTGCAGTTTTGAAAAACAGCTGTGGAGATGGTGATGAAAACAGAGAGGCTGGAATAAGTGAGTTCTCTATGTGTTGTTCAGACACTGGAGTCAAATACAGGGAGGAGATAAGGAGTGATTCTTCCAGCCACTAGATGGACGCTGTTTTAGAGTCTAATAATCTTCATATAGAGTACAGGGTGAGAGAGGGCAACGATGAGACACAGGATGTAAGAGAGGAGCTCAGTGAGACAGCTCAGACAGAGCAGTTTGATTCAGTGATGATCAGATCATTGATTATGGATACGCTGAGAACTTTGGTGGTCCTCCTTCACCTGGCTTCATGTCTTTCTGTAAGTAACTCCTCACTGTCAGTATATCACAATACAGTCAGTGATTTATGATTGAATTTTGAGATCATTTACAAAAAATAGAAATGTTACACAACAGGTCAGGGACTTCTTCTTCTTTCATGTATGTGATGATTTATCTGAATATTAAAAACATGCCTTTGGGACAGTGGAAGAAAACTTTTACCTCCATGAGCTCAGTTTTGGTTAAACTACCAGGGATGGAGATTTCTTTGTATTTTGGTTGTACGTTCTTTTCTCCTTAAAAATAAATCCATAATTTAGAATGAATGATTTCATGTTCCTGCTCAAGTGAGGGAGACTTTCAGAGAGTTAACTGTTGCATAAAGTTTTACCATAAAATAAAGTCACATCATGTTTCTTCTTTGCACCAGGGCTGCAGGTTTTTTCAGCTTTAAAATGTTGACAGGTCATATCCAAGGTAAACTGGACTTATTGATCTGGTTTGTCTCTCTACAGGCTCCGGTGCCGTGTGAGGAGAAGGTGGCCGAACTGGAAGCAGAGGTCCGAGGCCTGATGAATGTGATCAGTGACCAGCACCGTTATATCCAGGAGCTTCACAACAGCCAGGCCCAACAGCTGGAGCACGTACCCCTCTCATACCTGGACCCCGAGAACCTGTACAGAGGTGAAGCTACATTGTGGAGTGGGGCTCCATGAGAGAGACACGTGTGTGTGTGTGTGTGTGTGTGTGTGTGTGTGTGTGTGTGTGTGTGTGTGTGTGTGTGTGTGTGTGTGTGTTAACATGGTGTCAGTCAAACTGTTGGCTGTCCCGGTTACTGCTGTGCACTACGTTCACCATCTGTCCTGAGAGTTCAAGATAATTCATGTTTTCTTTATTAACATTGGATGGCATGATTCATTTGTGACCTAACTGCCACAGCTCTGCAGAACCCTTCAGCCTGTTTTAGCTCATTGTTTTGTTCTTCCAGTTTTGCTCATAGGAGCCTTGTTTTGTCTGCAGGGCGTGTTTTTAAAACAAAGCTCTGATAAACCTACTGAGCTGCAGACACACTCAGTCAGAGAGCAGCAGCTGAGCACTGTGTTTCAAGTGAAGACACAGATTATCCTGATGGATACTGACCATTTATACCATCTCAAGCTGCTCAACAGTTGTCATGAAAGTGTCTGTGTTGTTTCTATTGCATACAATACAATCAACACCTGTCTGAATATTTCACCTTGTGTGTGTGTGTGTGCATAGACTGTTCACAGGTGTTTGCTGCTGGTAACGTGGCTAGTGGGCTCTATGTGATTCGTCCAGACGGTTCCCCCACCGCACTGACTGTTTACTGTGACATGAGTGATGGAGGAGGATGGACAGTCTTCCAGAGAAGGAGAGATGGCAAGGAGAGCTTCGACAGGTGTGTGTGCCTATATGTCAGCTTGACACAAATAAACATTAAAGTTTAGCCATAAATATGAAATAAGTGTATGTGTGTGTGTGTGTGTGTGTTACATATTGGCTGCATGTGTAACTCTGTGTCTTCTAGGAAAATATGACTTGCGGATTGACATGGAGGACTTTGAAGGGAATCAGCGCTATGCAGAGTACAAGAACTTTAAGGTGGACGATGAAAAGGTAAAACAGACACATGTCAACACGTCACCAAGACTTGTGTATGGTGCTATACAGAATAAAATTTGACCGATTGATTTGGTGGATTAAAAATCTAATTTTGAAAATGATCACCTGCACTCTTCCTCTCTGTGTTTGACCTCGCCCTCTTCTTTTCCCATAACACTTGTGGCGTATTTAGACTATGTGTGTTTTCATTTTATTTCATGGCCTCTGCTATAGAACAGTTGCAAGGGTGTCTGACTGCACGTCTGCCAGCTGTTTCCACCCCCTCCCTTTTTCTTCTTGGTGTGCTCCTCTACATCAGTCCCCCTCTCAGCCCTCAACCAGTCCCTGTCCCCTTCCTTCATCAGTCCTCTCTCTTTTTGTATGTTCACCTCCTGTTACGAAAGTGAGACTTTGATCATTACTGCACAGCTACATCAATCACTGAGGAACAAATACACATTTGTCTTCTCCACAAAAGGACCAGTACCAGTTACATGTGGGGGAGTTCACTGGGGATGCAGGGGACGCCCTGGCTGACGCTCACTATACCTCAAGAGGTCCAAGAGGGATCAACTTCAGCACCTTTGATAAGTCGATCAATGAGAGTGAGAGGAGTGACGGCCAGTGTGTCAGACTGAGCAAATCAGGCTGGTGGTTCAGCAAGTAAGAGAGAGCACATATTTCCTCATTGAGTGTGAACAGACAGAAAAACAAAGTGTTTCACCTCTTCTCTTTACTTCCTCCTCACAGGTGTGACTCAGGGAATCTGAACGGACATTACTACAAAGGGCCGTACGAAGCCATGACTGATGATGGGGTGGTGTGGTACACGTGGCACGGTTGGTGGTACTCCATCAAATCTGTGGTGATGATGGTACGAGCCGCTGACCTCGAGCACCCTCCGCTGGTTGTTGGCCCGTTAGCAGGGGCATCAGGCAGCACTGATCATGCTCAGCCAATTGGCTGACCGAACCAGTGACACACCTTTCTTACCTGTTGGTCTTCATTCACACACCTTAAAAAAAACAGTTGTTTCTGTACATTTGTTTTACTATGTGAAATAAAAGCAGGCTATTTTATTTATGTGTCATATTTATTCTGTCCAAAAGAAAACAGAACATGGTTCACTGAGGCATTCTGGGTACATCTGAGGTTCTTCAGGACAAAGTGTGAAACAGGACCATTGTCTGTTGGACAGACTATGATCAGTGATTGAGCTTCGCTCTTTGGGAGAAACAACCTCTTTAAACCAAGGAGAACCGTCCATCTTAACATCTGCAAACCTAATCCATTGTGACCCAGATCGAGCACAGAGCCAAGTTCTCAGTGAGCTCTTCAGATGACGACAGGATGATCTGAAACAACAGTCTGTACAATAAAAAATAAAATTCAGGACAGTCACTATGAGAGTGAGGCTCTATGTACAGACCCTGAGGTGCCTGTTGTTCTCTTTTCTCCAGAACAACAGAGTTTGTTGGTGAACCAGGCGTTTGGTAGAGACTGATAGAGCAAGGCCAGTCCCACACTCAGAGTGAAGTGCGTCAGTGCCACCGGAACATCTGTCACTTTCAAAATAAGTGTCTTTCAATGCAATTTATTCAAAATGTTCAAGTTTGTTACGCGATTCATATCCAACAACACTGTATTCTGTCTCTGCATCTGGATCTTCAATCCGTCCAAGGCTTAGAAAGGTGATGAGGAGGTCAGAGGACAGGAGGGTGTTTCCTGTGAAGTTATCTGGGTGATAAAGGGGCAGTTGTAGGAAAGGAGGCAGAGTTCCTTGGGGAGTTGAAGGGGGAGGTGGGTGACAGGCGACGGGGACTGGCCAGCAGGTCGCTGTTGTGAAGCTTCCACAGCAGCTCCTCATTCTCCATGGACAAACGCTTGTTGACCTTGGACTCTTTCTGCAGTGTCTGCTGGAGTATGGCCTGTTCACTGGACAATTGCCTGCAGAGGAAGTAAGACACAGTTGTCACAGGGGGGAGACAGAGGGCTGAAACTTGGGTGGTCCTGATCAGTCCTGGTCCTAGATCTGACCAGGTCAGACCTGGTCAGAAATGATCTAACAGACCCGACAGAATATAAACACTAATTGCCATAATTTCCTGTGTGAAATGTCTCAGCCCCTTTTAAGTCATGTGTCTTCAGTGATCGGATGAGAAGTGGTAAGCTCACAGCTGGCTTTCACACAGCTTGAAAATGCATCTCCACATGAGTGACTACTTGGAATTAAATGTCACTTCTCTGCTTTATATGCAAATAGACAGGTATATATTATTGTTTATAGCCAATTGACAGATGGGTCGGTCGTCAGTTGGCTTGTATGTGTATGTAAATGTGTTGGAGAGGAAGCAAGCATCACAAAAAGCGAGATGGACACAGAGGTGTTGAGTGAATTAATGCGCTGTGCTCAGCAGCTCGCACAATAAATACACTTTTACCTATTTGAAATGGTAAACTGTTTTTGATTGATAATGAAACCGTGGCAGAGGACATCAGTGTAGTAGTTGGTTCTTCATTGTGGACAGGATGCATTTGTGTTTGCACCGCAAAAGTGAATGCGGTCTGAGTGGTCGGATCTCAAATGCTTGAACTTAGAGCTGACAACTTGTGACTGGATCACCTGAAACTGATTTGAAGATCGGGTGTGATGATGGTCCTCTTCACATATCACCATAGTTACAGAGGTGGTCTGAATACTTGACATGCGTCTGTCTTGCTCTCAGACTCTCTGTCTGTTTGTCTGTCTGCCTGGCTCCCTGCCACTGGTAGACGTGGCTAACCAGAAAGCCACCATAGGCATCTATGTCATTGTTTCCAAAGGTCTCAGGTTGTCTGGCTTTTCAAAATAAAATACAACCCATGTTTTTTGACTGAAATGAGCAGAGTTTCTGGAAGTCTGTGTTGCAGAGGCTGAATTAGTATAGGATGTGGACATCAGGAGGAAATGCAGATAAGTTTTAAATCCAAAGGGTTTCAGTGTGAGCATCATTAGCAGAGCTGAATTTAAATGTAAAGGTCTCACTCTTACACACACACACAGATCAGCGGTACATACTTGGAGAGAGCTGCGTGTTTGTCCATTCTGGCCTTGTAGTCCTCGTTCTCCTGCTGGACTTTCTTGAGACACTCCTCCAGTTTTACATTATTCTCCACCTGCAACACACAAACACAGTCACACACTGTCTCCTGTAATCATCTGGAGCATTGTTGCTATGAAATGTAAAAGTAAGGTAAAATTTCCTTGACTATTACAGAATGAGAAACTTCTGCAACAGCATGTGAACTACTGTGGTCCACCTGTTCTCCTGATGGGGACGCTGATACTCACCAGTTTGTCCATGTCCATCAGCTTCTTCTCCTTTTGGTGCAGCTGGTTGTTCTTGATCTCCAGCACCACCTTCAGACTCTCCAGCTCCTGCTCCAGGTACACTGTGTGAGAGTCCTTCTGCACAAACACACCAACAAACACAGTCAGAGCAGCTGGAGGTCACTGCAGCAGCACAGACAGAGAGACAAAGGATTTCTCTGACACTAACATTCAGCTGCTGTGGACATTGAGTAAGGTAAGAATGAGTGACATGTCTACATCAGTGGCGGGGGCTGCTACACTGCTGCCTCTTCAAATTCTTGAAATTTGGTGGGATAGATTACAACACTGGTCACTTCACCACAGGGAGGTCCTGGATTTGAACCCTAGGCCTGGGGCCTTTATGTGTGGAGTTTGCATGTTCCCCCCAGTGCCTGCGACTGGTTGTTTGTGTCTACATCAGCCCAGTGAAAGACTGGCGAACCGTCCAGTTTGTACCCCACCCCCGCCCAATGTCAGCTGGGATTGGCTCCAGCATCCCTGACACTGTGTTTTGATGTGTGTTACCAGATTGTTGTCAGTCAGTACCAGTTTCCTCCTCTCCTCCTCCGCCTGCAGCTTCTCATTCAGAGCCTCATTCTCTGCCACCAGCACAGATATCTTCTCCTGATCAGAGGAGACAGACAGACACACGCAGAGGTCAGAGGTCATGACAGGAGCAGATAAAATCATCAAACTGGTGCTTCACTGTGGAGGTAACTATGAGCAAATAGACTGCACCATTAAAACACTTTTTCTACATGTGATACAATTTCACTTCTACAGCCACAGGAGTATACAGACAGTGATAGGTTAAAGACTACAGACAGCAGCAGATAAAAATGACAGACCTATTTAAAATCGGCAAGACTGTGACAGATTAAAGTAAAAACTACAGGCAATGACAGATTAAAATCTTCAGACTAAAAAATACTTTGTCAGCTTCCTGATAAATTAGCATTATTCTGTGCTAAATTCTTCAAAGAAATTTTCCATGATGCCAAAGTGCAGAAAAAATATTGGTCAGCGAGGAGACATCTTTTTTCGCAGACTGGAATAGTCTGATAAATGCAGACTAACACACCTACGCAGAGCAACACAAATTAACATACTAACATAACAGATGAGCGACTCACCGAGAGAGACGCTCCAGTCTCTGTCAGTGCCTTCTCCAGGTTCTGCAGGTCTGTCTGCTGGATCCTCTTCAGCTCTGAGACACAAACACACACCCAGCTCATTTAACACGTGAAAGCCATTAATGAATGAATCAGTCACATCACTGTGATAAAGTCTGACTTAAGACTGAGCTGTGTACGTTGCGTATTTGTGCACCACACACCTTGGACGGACGTCTCATACTGCTGTTTGAGAGACTCCATCTCCTGGCTGTGAATCTCCTCCTGATTCTTCCTCTCTGCTTCCTGTTGATTCCTCAGATCCTCCACCTGAAGAAAATGCGACTCCATTAAAGTCCAGTAACTCAAACACACTGCAGCCTGAGAAGAAGCACTATTGTTAAATGTTAAATTTCTATGTCATGAGTCAGAACCAGTGAGAACCAAACCCGGGGTGTGATTAAAACAGAGTGGGTTCATTTACGTGCTGAGAAAAGCCAGTTGAGCCAAATGGTGAATCAAAAGTGTACATGCAAACATGCTGTAACAGCTATACACAAACATTCATATTCATATTCATAGTCATAGTCTGAAGGATCACGCTGCATCAGAAGCGTAACCATGGCAACAATCATAAATCTCTGCCAGCAATTTTATTTATGAGCAGCTGTGTAACATGTGTATGTGAGTGTGTGCGTGCTCTGACCTGCTTCTCCATCAACATGCGATATTTGTCAGCCTCATCCTGGTACGTCTGGTGGACCTTATCCCACTCAGTTTGGTAAAAACTCCTCAGCCTGACACACACACACACACAGAAATTACATCTAAAACAACAATGTGCAGCCTGTGTGGTAGATGGTTTTAAAATCTCATCTACGTCAGACTGAGTGTCAAACTTCTGATGTTGTAAGTAGAGGTGAATGCACACCTGTCCTCCAGCTGCACCAGCTCCTCCTTGTGCTTCTCGTCCACGCTCTTCAAAGCCTTCTCCAAGCTGACACGCACCTCCTCCTTTTCCTGCTGCAGACGATCGCAGCACTGCGTGGACGTGACTGGAGGAGTACATAGTTACAATCCCTGTTAACTGTGTGGGAACTTTCATGTCATCAGTTGAGTCAATAAACTGCATAATAAGAAGTTTTATGACACTTTTTTTTTTTACCACAAAAAGCACAGATTATATCCAATAATCTGAGTCCTTAGACCTTTTGTAACTTAAAAGTGATTGAGGTAAACGTTGATGCATGTTTCGGTTAGCAGGGAGACAGCTACAGCCATGTGGTAACAGCTGGCTGTAACTGGGACAGGTGCCGTTTCCCTCTGAATGGAGCTCTGTGCTGCAGGTCTGTGTGTCTGTCACCGTGGTGATGGAGACACAACGCCAGCAACAGCTGAGAGCAGCTACAACACAAGCTGGTCCTTTATTTCTCTACCAGTGTGTGTGAGTGTGTGTGTAAATGCATGTCTTCCTGTTGCTATGAACACAGAGCACATGTGAATATACAGGGCTGGATTTACAAAGACTAAATTGCTTGTTTGTGGTTTGACTGGTGTATGTTTTGTTAAAAGTAATGGCGTATGTAGTGTCTCTCACCCAGCTCATCTTTGATATTGGTCAGCTCCTGAGACAACCCCTTGTTCAGCTTCAAAGCCTCCTCATGCTGCGGAGAAGAGGAGAGTCAGCGTCACTTTAACCTTCAGTACACGTAAAGTCTGTCAGTCCTTCAAT
>OMNW01014677.1:0-12089 GCA_900303245.1 Selene dorsalis
CTACCTTTCTCCCCTTGTTCTTCACAAGGGTACATTTCCTGAATTGATTATACCTACTGCAAAAGCTTTTCATATAAATATAAACCACAGAGATGTAATATTACCATGAAAATGCCCTGTTGTATTAGTGAGAGGGGAAGTCTGTATATTCATGAGAAATCCTCTACATCAGTCTTCTGTCAATCAACGCTTCTGTCAGTCAATGGTATAATTGGCACTGGAAGTATACCTAATGCCGTTTTTTTTGTGTCAATCTTTGGTGGAAGGGTGTGTTTGAAAGTATCTGTTAATTCATAATCAAGAATAATAAACGCTTACAAGCTTTTATCCAAATGACCTTGTTTCACATTGATATTATCAATGTAATATGTAATATATCAAAGGATGCTATCATAGGGTGTATAGTAATTACAAACATCCACCAGGCACTGGCTTTCAGACTGATGAGCTTAGATATGATTAAATTGACTAGTTTTGTATGTGGAGGCAGTGGGACACACCCCACTGGTGATTACTTTGATGACTTTGATGCTGCTTGTTCTCCTTGTTAACATGTCTGACAAGTCCAGTTAGTCTCACCTTCCATTTATAATTCACAGTTGGACAAAAGAATTGAAGAGAAGGTGTGTGTTAGGTAATTGTGACACTCCACGAAAGTTACACACACACACACACACACACACTACGACATTTGAAGTTGTTGACATCCCGCTTTGGTATTTGTTGAAGTGGGAGTAAGACTGCCACCTGAAGCTTGATTCCTACTGTATGAGTAGGAGTGAAGATGAGGGAGTGAATTTTTGCATTATAGTGAAAACAGAATATTTTTGTTTTTTTAGTTTATTAGCTCATTTGTGATGATATGATGCTGATCTTTTCAACAAGAATGCAAAATATAAAAACACCTCAAGTGCTAGTGCCCTACTTCGTAAGGAGTGTTGGATCAGATAATAGTAGACAGTCATAAAGCAATAGAGTGATGCTATCACAGATGACATAGTTTTACACAGAAGGGCTGATAAGTCATTTATGTCATAAACCATAGAGGTTTCAAAGATTGCGCTAGAGTTGGCCAATAAAATGGAAATATTTGATATGTCTTGTTCAACTAAAGCTTGCACTGATTGAACAAATATAAATGGCTTTGTGCCCAGCAGTGCTGCAGTTGCTGTAGTGTGGTGTGAAGTAGCAAACATGACCCAGAATTTCAACCAGTGGTCATCTATGAGTGTTAGCGTTATTGTCACCAAATTTTACCCGGATACAATGAAAACCTGTTCCTCCTATTTTATCTTTTTTTCTGAATCCACAAAGTCCACCCTCAGATTTCAGATTTGTTTGCCTGAGGAACCCCAAGATTGTTTGTCATGTCTTTGTTGTTGTGCATTGACATGACTCTGTGATCTAAAATCTAGCTTTCAGAGTGTTTGGCTGAATTTGTGAACTACACAAAGGTTTAATTTTCTAAAAGCCACGATGTACTGGTCAAAAATTTAAAAAAGAAAAAGAAAAAAAGCAGCGATTGTTACAATGAATGTTTCCTTAAGAGCCTTGCCCATACCTTAAAAGATTGCTTATCTACAGTAAACAGCATACAGTAAACGGATAACTACAGTTGGAGACGTTATCAGCATCACTGCCTTGACCTTTAATTCACCCATATAATCATTCCTGAAGTGTATCTGTTCCTCATGGTGTCTCCTGTTACTACTACTATGATCCCACATTAACAAGACCCTGTCTGAGTGAGTTTAATGGATACATTTGTGTCTAAAGTATCAGGACATGGAAAATCCATTAACAAAAATGGGCCATAACATTCTCCTTATCGATAATGTCTGTGTGGGAAAGATCTGAGATGCTTCATTACAACTACACCAAAGCAAAGCTTTAGTAAATGTGTCACAAGTTATACAGAGCTTATCTTCAAGGTGCTATTTAGCTTATGACTTCGCTCTGAAGCTGTATGCCAAAGAATATTTTATATGCCCCTAATTTTATAAATCTTTACCTAGCATATACCAAGAGTAAACAATATCCAGTCAGTAGCCACAGTAATCACAACTGAAAAATAGCTGGCTTGATGCTTGTCTGTTGTGGCCGTGTGTCTCAAGGTCCAAAGCAGTAATCATCTCTTGAGGTGCCATAGGCTAAAGACGTTTTAGTCATTAGGTTAGTGTTTGTCATCTTTATGAAGCAAGGCTTTCTCTTACTTACAAAGTACCCTCAAGGGTCAATCTACAGTTCAAAGAGTCCATACTAGTCCATACTAATTTGAAGGTCTTCTCATGTTTTCCCCCTAAAACCAGTATTGCTTTAAACAGATGTTTGATACTACCACTGAACTCTACCCCATTCAGTAGTTACGATACACGTCCTACAGTAAGGATCAAACAGAGGTGTTGTGGTGTGAACATCTCATTTTTTGCCACTGTTTGGAAACACATGCTCGCAAGGAATCACCGGTCCAGCTCGGCACTGTTTTTGTGCAGATGTAGCATTGGAGATGATCCTAAATATACCAGCCGCAGGCCTTTATTAATAATTTAAACCAACACTGTACTTGCACAAGCAACTTGAGGAGCACAATGGTCTGCATCAAACAATCAAACACTGACTCACAAAAGCTTATCTTTCTCACCGCCCTCATTGTCAGGCAGGTCCACATCTCTCTGAAATGAACACGTTTCATGACCTTCTACAGAACATCAAAGTGTTGCGGTGTTGGAAAGCTAGTCCAATGTAATTTCAAATCTATCAATCAGTCTTTAACAAAAGGATTGTTTAAATATTTTCTGTCTTTTGTGCATGCTCAAGCCAACAGATTTCTTTGTCAGCGGTGTACAATTAGTCACCTGGCAACAGGAAACAGGCTCTGGCTGTGGAAATTCTAATGTGTAGCAAGTGCCAGGCTGTGCTGACACTGGGTACACATGCACACAAGTGAAAGAGCTGTTACTCTTTACTGGTTTTCAATAACCTTGCTGCATAAAAGCTCTCAGGAGTGAGTGGAGCAAGGACACGGCGCCTGTTGTTATTCACAGACGGCCGGGATGAACCATTTGATTTTACAGTTCTAGAATGTGGCAGGGAAAACCCTTATATGTTTTACATTCAGTTTTTCTCCAGAGTTCACTTACCACTTACTCCATACATATGCCTGGATAACACTTCAGATGTGTGCCATGAGTGATTCTTTAAAGTTCACTGGCCTCCTTTTCACTATCTTATCCTGTGTGGTATGGCTCCTTACTGCATGAGCACAGGCGACCAAAAATGGAGTCATGTAGGAGAGATTTAAGAATGTGTGAACTGTCACCACTCAGTCTGGGTTGGATGCTTCAGGCTTTCCTCACTAAGGGTTTTTGTCGTGGATGTGTTGAGAGTTTTTACATTTCGATGGGTCGGTATTGAAGCTGGAATGGCCTTTTGTCTCCTGCTGGTTGTGCAGCATGCAGTCCTCGCTTTGTCCCCCCTGGTCATGCTTGAACGATAATGGGTCATTAAGAGTGTCATTCCTGAATCTAGTATTGAGTGTAGCACTGCTTGAGGCATCAGCAGTGATACATTTAGTCCATCTCGCCATGACCTCTTTGGCCTTTCAGCGAGGGCTGCGCTACCCATCTTTTGATTGAAGCTTTTGTTTAAGGGACTTTCTTTGCAGAGCTTGGATACAAGAACAGTTGAGACATGTTTGCTGAGTCACTTTCCTCCCTTGAGACTGAAGAAACATTCCTGTGAGTTACAATTATTCTTCTGCTCCAAATGAGGTCTTAAATATGGACACATGCCGTATTGTAGTGTTCCCTGAAGAATCCAAAAGTCTGCACTGTAAACTAACATTCATGTCCTCCCCACTGACTAAGGCTAATGTTTTAGTCGAATCTCAGATAATCAAAATGTACAAATTATGACGTGTTGTTACGATACGAAAAATGTGACACTTGAATTATCCCCAGCCTTAGCTTTGCCATGTAACCACTGGCAGCAATAGGACTCCAACAAAACTTCATCTGTGTTTCAATTCAAATATCACATATAGCGGCCATATGAAGCCTATCACAGTCTTAATATGGCCGCCTTCCCTTTATTGCCTGATTAAGGCTCAAGTGCCAGTTCATTGTGGCCTATTTATGGATCATGACACAGTGGGTGAAAGCTGTGAGCTGTAAGTACCCTGGCTTAGGTTCATTACTTAATGTCACTCGGAAGAACACTTCACATGAGGGATATTGAGATTCCTTGTTTTCTAATAATACCCCCACTTGGTTTCTTAGGCCACCCTCAGGATTCAGTTTAAAATTTGTATTGTGATTTCTTTTTAACTGTGCATGTGACCAGAAAGTCAACCTTCAGCCAAACTGCTCAATAGCCAAAGGTCACTCCAAGGTGTGGGTTCTGGAAGAACTCCTCGTTGGATCTTGTAATTAGTTGTGTATTTTTAGTTGTGAGAGAATTAAATCTTTCATGAGTCTGTCACTTCTTAGATATTAGATGTAGATATCAATCAGCATGTGAACAAACACTCTGTGTTAACTCGCAACACCATGTTGTTTGCACTGCTTTCTGTTAGACTTTTCCAGCTTACAACTGGTTGAACAAAATGACTTTCCATTAATGAGACTTCTAAATACATAAAGAATTTACAGTACCATGTCTTGTTTACACATATAAAGTGTTCCTAAATGTGAGTTATTACCAGGGTAGCTTTTAAAGTATTTGTGATACAAAATCCCAGTTACTGCTGGAATTTTTCTGTAAGAAAGTCAAATTGGCATGATTTTTGAGGAAAGCCTGTTCCTGTTATCGGTGTCATCCGCCGCTTGTGTTAATCTAGTGGCCCCCACGCTGAACAGAGACCTCTGAAGTGCTGACGTCTCAAACAAATTTAGACACATGGTTCTTAATTATGTAACAGTGTGTATAGGGAGTTGAGGTGTTGTGAACATTGCTGTCCTAATTTATGGAGCTAATTACGCTGTAATTTTGATGCTTTCTTCTGGAGTGATTGTGTATCTTTGGATAGTCTCAGAACTAGCTGTGGAATTTACATCCTGCCCGTCACATCAATGTCAAGGGTGAGCTGCATGAGGTTTCTGCTTAGCACGTTTTTGGCAGTTATCACAGCAGATCTTTGTTGAACCACATGTCTACTAAGCCTCTGTGGAGATGTGAGTGGTGCTTGTCTTCTAATGAAGTTGCCTGAAAAGAGAGGAACACTCATGCTCTGACGTGTAGCTGTGAGGATATTAGACCATTTTGAATAAAGGCTTCCTCACTGTCTTCCCTCTGAGCTCCAGACCTACAGCTGCATGCAGCTGTATAACCCACAGAAAAGCACTTTGTGCCGAAACACTATTAGTTTTGTCCTCCAACTGCCCAAGTATAAACACACCTCCCCCTACCCCAGATGTCTTGTACTTTCAGTAGAAAGCTCAGTTGCTAAATGCTCACATACTGTCAAACCATGTAATATATTACTAGTTGCTGTGTCTTGATTACGAACAGTCCATTTTCTTGTAATTCTTGTTTGGTGTAGGCCTTCCTGTTAGTCAACAAACTGTGTTATGTGGTAATGAGTGAATATTAAGAAACTGCTCCAGCATCCTGATTGTGCAAACATATCTGGATCAGGCCTGGGTCATTCACCTGGATGCCCCTCCCATATTTGTTCAGGAGGGAGCACACCCTGTGGCTACTCTGTCAAATGGTGCCGCTGTCATTTCTTCCATTATTGATAGCTGAACATACATTGCAGTGGTAGCTTTTGTCCAAGAGTCTTACAGCACTAAGGATTTAAATAGTGTTTGAATATTCTGTTTGATTTTAAAATTACAGTGTTGTTTGGATCCCTTATTTTCATGTAATGACTGTATCTTTGGGTGGGTTATAAAACAACCTGTTGACATGGCTCAGTTAACACACTATTCCCTTTGTGTCTATCTCAGATATAAAGAGAGAGAGAGAGAGACTGCAAACACTTGGTTTTACTGTGTCACTCAGAAGAGCAGTGAATCCTCCGAGGCATGTGACAGAAAGCAGGTGCTATATCTCACATGAGAGCTTCAACTAACTTCTATCCGAGGTTGTGTTTGCACTGGGATCTATGAAATCGCGAAAACATGTCAAATTCAGAGTGTTATTTGAGCGGTGTCATTATTTGCAGCCGTTCCCAGTTGAGTTTTCACCATGATAAGATCTATTAAATGATACATAGTATTATATTATCAACCCATATGTTTGTTAGCCTGCGTGTGAGAATGTAACCTTACCTGGCTCATATTTCTTTATTGTTGTCATCAGCCTGTGCTGTGCCCCCGTGCTGCATTAGTGTACAGTAAATATAGCAGGGTAAAGACTTCTCACGATGGGATGTATGCAGCTGTCGCTTTGAAGTCTTCATCTCTGTTTTGTTTACTGTTTAAGCCAAGGCTGTGGTTGTCCCATTACCTGTGTTTCTATGTCACCTTGAAGGGACAGTGTGTAGGTTTTCTTGTTGTCTATTCAAGAAATTCCATTATTTCGTTTCGAATTTGCCATTCGTATGATTCATATATACATAGAGCAGGCAAGCTCGGTGCTAGCTGCCATGTGATGCTGCCATCTTTTACGTTTAGTGGCCATAGGAAACCACGGAAACTCACCGGAGACACCGGAGTGTTCGGCTGGAGGAGAAACGTTGGAGGTGGCGTCTGTGAAAACCGTCACCGCGGTGTAGTGTGAGGAAGCACGATGCTGCATTCACGTGTAGTCAGGCAGACAGCCGTCAGAAACAAACCGGATATCATTTTAGTCGACGAGAGAAACCCGGTAAAACGTGGGTCAGGTAAACAATACAACATGGCCTGACAGCATATTGTCGCGTTTTTCACATTTTGCCTCATGCTGACGGACCACTTGTTTACATAGACGCTTGTTTATCCCTTTACATGCAGTGGCTGTCGTCTGTCTGCCGTCTGCCCGATTTCACGTGAATGCAGCATAAAGAATCCAATTGAGTTGCTTGCAATATACAACAGCACCGCTAGATGGGCGTAATTCCTACACAATGTCCCTTTAAAGTTTATGGCACAATTACACCTTAAAAACATGTACAATAAACATGTGGCACACACACCACTTGTACAACTACACCAAAAAAAGTTTATATGCTCAAAAATATATGGATGTGGTCCCACATCAGCTTTAGTCACTCTGTGTGAGGCAGTTCTTGGGAGTCAAAAATGAAGGCTTTTAAAGTAAAGTGGCTTTGCCAGTTGTGAGGCAGCAGGTGTTGTTTGTAAAGGCAGAGACACTTAAAGGCTCCTCGTGCTGTGGGACATGTCTGTCACGCACGCAGCCTCAAGTGATTGCAGATAATTGCAAAAGGTTATTTCAGTTATGTGGAACCTTTCCACTATATGAATTCACTGAAAATGCACTATATCTAAATTGCAGTCTTGGAGTTGAATGGTCATGTGATATCTGTCTATGATCAATGTTTTGCATATTATTTCCCTTTCTTTTCTTTTCAAAAACTCACAAGGCCGTGGTGTTAACACCAGAGGCTACACAGCACATGTTGTATTTTTCACATTCCTTCTGCAACCTACAGCTTAAAGACAAGAGATGTCTCTTTTTCCACATACAGCAGACTGGGAAGATCAGTTCTTCAAAAGTTTTGTATTACAGACACCTGTCTGAGCTGAAATAGGGAAATAAAGGCAGGCAGGCTGTGATATGTCTGTCTTATCTACACAAAAATCAGAAGTCGGTGCTTTCTGTATTTTGTACAAAACATTAACTGTGCACCGCAAACATTTATTTTGTGTTGAAATTAACACCTATGTGTAGAAATTATACATACTGTAATTGTGTAGTTGTTGTTTTTTTTTAACCTGAGAGGATAATGCACCATCAATGTTTAGATCTGCCGGATCTAAAGCGGAAGTTTGAATTTGTTGACTGGGTGTTGCTAGTTCTTGTGAAAGCGTGGCATGTCACAGCTGATTGCTCTTGTAATGTTTTGTTTTGTCAGGGAGCTTCAGTTCATCTTACCCACAAACGCCTTCACCCAGCACACACTCACACAGACTAACACATACCATTTAGGCCTGAAGCACAGAATTCTGCAGTGAACCACTCACTCATTCTTGTTTGTTGTCTCCCAATATGCCAGTATGCATCTTATCCCTCTATGAAATCTATTTCCCAGGGTTCCACCTGATTCCTCGTCTGTCCAGCATTGTGCCAGAGAGCTGCCTATTGATTGTGGTGGGCCTGCTGGTGGGGGGGCTCATCGAACTAGCTGGAGAGAAAGTCCCGCCAGTGCTGGACTCACAGTTGTTCTTCCTCTGCCTGCTGCCCCCCATCATCCTGGATGCTGGCTACTTCCTGCCCATCCGTCCTTTCATGGAGAACATGGGTACCATCCTGATGTTTGCTGTCGTGGGCACGTTGTGGAACGCCTTCTTCATAGGGGGCCTGCTGTACGCTGTGTGTCAGATCCAGCCCTCCAACCCATCAGACCTCCACTCGCTGGAGCTCCTGCCTTGCCTGCTGTTTGGCTCCATCATCTCGGCTGTGGATCCTGTTGCTGTGCTTGCTGTGTTTGAGGAGATCCACATCAATGAACTTTTGCACATCCTGGTGTTTGGCGAATCACTGCTCAACGATGCTGTCACTGTGGTGAGTGAAGGAAACAAAAGAACAATAGGGTACCGTGTGGTTTCTTGCTTCATGTATTGTTTTATTGATACTACAATAAAGGTAAACTCTGAGACAAGAGGCCGGGAGATAAGAGGAAGAGATAAGTTCTCTGTCAGTAATATAGATTATGCCACTCTATAGTGAGTCTGTGGTTGTAGCTCTCAGTAACCCCTGTGTCATCCGTATTTCCAGAAGTTAGTCAAGCTGTAATGCTGATGTCCAGAGAAACAGTATTGTTGTCTTCCTATATAGAGCATCATCGATCAATTTCTGAACCATCTTATTGATGCAAATTAACACACTGGGTGTTACGCTCAGCAGTCTGTGACGAAGCCGAAACCTCTGGCTCTCTGTTGCTTTAACCTCACAGTTAGACTTCAGCTAGTTAACACAGAGCTAGTGACCAGCTGACTAGCCTGTCACCTTATAATACCTCCAGGCTCACAGCACACCATCTGTTGGCTGGCTAGTTCCAATACAGCATCATCTATAGTATTAAGTTACAGTGGTTGCATTGAAGCTATCCAAGTCATCAACATTAGTTTTAACAGATGGTTCGTTTGACATCAGTTGGGCAGAGCTTATCGTAGCAGGGACAGCGCCAGATATTTCCAGACGTCTTCCCCAGTATGTCCCTCAAGTGCTCTGCACGCTCATTTACCAAGGGCCATTGTCTCCAGGTCATCTGTTCAGCTACAAGTTGAGCTTCGGTGCACTCGTATACAAGCCGGTCAGCACTGTGTTATCATTGGCACCGGCTGTTTTGAGTGAAGGCTCTGCTGAGTGCCAGAGCTCATCAGCTTAGGAGCGTTTGGCAGTGTTTTGGTTGATCTTCATGATTCGGCTGTCTGGCATAGCAGGAGTCAGTATTTCCCATAGTGCAATGCTTTAAAATGCTTGGTCAGAAACTTTAAAGTACCTTTTTTTTAATTTGGCACAAGCAGAAGTTGCTGGCTAAATTAGTTTTGAAAACAACCAATCCATTATCTTTTACTACAAAACCTGATTTGAAAATGGCCACGCTCAGCAATACAAAGTAAAGAATAAAGTTTTTCCTTCTTGAAGATGAATGAAATGTATATGTCTTCACCAGACCTCTGTTCTCCCTCTCCTAGGTGCTGTACCACCTTTTTGAGGAGTATGCAGGCGTGGGCACAGTGACAGTGATGGACGGTTTCCTTGGACTCATCTCCTTCCTGGTGGTTGCGTTGGGTGGTGTTTTAGTGGGAGCCATCTATGGGATCTTGGCTGCCTTCACTTCACGCTTCACGTCCCACACGCGTGTCATCGAGCCGCTTTTCGTCTTCTTGTACAGCTACATGGCCTACCTGTCAGCTGAGGTGTTCCACCTCTCTGGCATCATGGCGTAAGTTTTTCGGGGTGGTTACATATGAATAGGCATGGAGAGAGACCCACAGAATAACACCTCATTAAGAGCATTTTTTATAGTTACATACATGTAGTTCCTAAAACTATTTGGTTTGTTGGAATGTCAATTTTGTCATTGTTAGCATGTTAGCATGTAGCTCATGGCTGTGGTTGAGCTTAAGATAGCCATACTAATGTGACAATAGAGTCTTGATCAATGGCATTCCCTTGTGTTCACCATAGTGGAAGTGTGTGGAAGCTTCATTAACTGGCAAATGATCAAATCTAAAACACATTCTTTCATTTATCTGGCTGGCAGAGCTTTCAGGTTTCCTTTCATGGAGATACTTTCTTCTACTTACACAGCATACTATGCATTCAGGATGTCGGGACAAGGAGACCATGTATTTTTAGCATGGTTGGCCCTAGAATCTAAGGCTGGTATCTTTGGCAGCTTTCTGTGCCCTGTGAACCACTGTACTCTGCATGTTCAGCATTTACAATTTGATAATCTAATGTGCCATGTTTGTTCTCTGGTTTACTGTGAAGCACTTCAGCTGTTTCAGGGCTGCACCTCTCCAATTGCACGTTTTTAATACATAGATACTCTCAGTGATTAGTCATCTAGGTCTATATACAACCTTGTCACTGCAGGGAAAATCAATTTCAGCTCCTCCCCTGTGACTGTAAGTCAACTGTTCATCTTGGTAGATTACACTACCGTAAAACCAGTGATATAATGAATGAATCTGATTTAATACCACCTAAACCAAGCTTGGATTTACTGGCATTTCAACACTCTCTGTGGTGCCATTTCTCATCAGCTCCTCCAGTATGTTTCAATCCATTTTCTGTTTAAGGTGGTAGGGTTATTGATGTAGAAGACAGGAGTAGATGATGTGTTGAGTCTCCCCTCAGTGTTAGGGCCAGTGGCTGTGTAGTGGACATGTTGAAGGACAGTTCCTCCCAGTGCCTGCGGCTGTCATATTGTGCACCAGATCCAGAGCAGGATTTGTCAAGCTGGTTTTTCACAGCATGTGTTTATGAAGAAGTGAAACAGCTTACTGGTGTGAATTTCCTTCATCATTTCTCTAAAGCTTTCAAAGTCAAACCAATATTGACATGAAGGAAAAATGGGATGAATGTTGAGCAGCTGTTGTGGCTTATGTAACTTAGATAGCATTCCTTTTTGGTCTTTGCACTTTTGACATAGAAACCCTGCATGACACAAGAATGAAACAGAGAAGTGGGAACCAGACAAGGATGGTGACATCTTTGTCGACGTCACATGTTTCTGTAATCATTGTGGAACAGGCTGAATAACTGGAACACTCTGATACTAACTGTTGTCTCAAGTCGAGCCACCACTTCTTCCAAATAAGCCTTTGCCTTTAAAATGTCAAAAATAATCTCACTTTGCTTCATTTCAGTCGCATGTTCAACGTTTTTTTTTGGATGCCAACAGGACATTTGGGTTAAAAAGACAAAACAAATTTGATAAAATGCTACCTATTGAAATATGTCTTCAACCTTTCAGTATCTTTCAGCTGAGCTAAGATTTGCCTTTCTCTCCTTGCAGGTTAATAGCATGTGGAGCCGTGATGCGGCCCTATGTGGAGGCCAACATATCCCACAAGTCCCACACCACCATCAAGTACTTCCTAAAAATGTGGAGCAGCGTCAGCGAGACGTTAATTTTCATCTTTCTCGGAGTGGCCACCGTGGACGGACCTCACTCTTGGAACTGGACCTTCGTCACCGTCACTGTCCTTCTGTGTCTGGTGGCACGGGTCATAGGTCAGTGCTAACCCCAGATTTCTCACAGCTACAGTAAATGTCATTGTTTCATGCAGGAAAGTGAATTAATTCTACTGATAACATGCAACAGTGTGGCTGGTGTTTCTTCAGCTGCCTCCTGCAGATTTCCACTCGAAGCGCTTCTCTTTTAACAGACTTGTCATTGATATGTTTTGTACATGCAAATCAGTTGATTTGCATTAGTATTTTTGGTAAAGGAGATAAATGCATCATAG
>OMNW01014677.1:12109-35291 GCA_900303245.1 Selene dorsalis
ATAAATGCATCATAGTTTACTTTGTAATTCATTTGGGGGGGGGGGGTTGAAGTGCGAAGGGAACAGGGGGCACTGACAGAAGTTAATGTTAACATCATGTGTCATCACAGACAAGTGGAGAGGAAGTGCCACTGAGGATTTTTTTATGTTGACTTCAGGCTGTCACAAGCCTTTCCGTTGATGATTTGTCATGCTAGATTTATTAGTATTGTTTGAGAGAGGGACAGAAAGTAAAAGAATGATGAGTTGTGTTCGGTCATGCCATCCAGAAGTGTCTTGTGCGCAGGAGGAACTGAGGAGACAAATCTGCTGTCTGTGACTGAGTTGTAACCATTCGTAAACAGGCACATTTCACTTCCATCATGTGTTAAAAGATCTTGTGATGGAAAACAGTTTGAATATTTCTTGTCCTTCCAGTTGAAAAGTCATCCCAGTCTTTTTGCAGGTTTTAAACTGTTTACTTGTCACATGTCATTTATACTACTGCCAACTTCTTTCCAAAACATGCTTTAGGGTTACACAGGTTTATATTACCTTGACCTAGGTCTCCAACATACACACAAAAAAGAAAACCCAACCTCTGTTTGTCATTATATTACACTTCTCAGGTGTGGTTGGCCTGACTTTCGTCATCAACAAGTTCCGCATTGTAAAGCTGACCTCCAAGGACCAGTTCATCGTGGCCTATGGTGGCCTGCGAGGTGCCATCGCCTTCTCCCTTGGCTTCCTGCTGGAAGAGAAGCAGTTTCCCATGAGGAAAATGTTCCTCACAGCCATCATCACTGTCATCTTCTTCACAGTCTTTGTTCAGGTATGAGTTTTCTATTATATCACTATAAACAGTCAATAATAGACACTGTTTGTCTGTTGCTGTATTGTAGTCGTGTAGGTTACCCACTCATTTGCATCTGCCATCACCAACAATATTGGTTTGCTCCTTGTTGGAGTAGTATATTTGCCTTGTCAGTCTAGTTTTAATTTTTACTGGCATGACTGTATGAATTCACACTGACTGGTGCAAGATCAAAACCAGTCCAGCTTAGAACAAATGTTTTGGAACCATTCGGTGAAACACTGTAAGTCTTATTCCTACTTAACATGCTGAGCATCAAACACGCATCAGGATCAGCATCAGGAGCGCTTATATTTTCATTTCATTCATTTCATTCACATGATGTAACATCAACTTCTCAACCTTAAGTGGTAATATTTTCTTTCTGTGTCCGTTCCTCCTTAAGCAAACAGCTCAAAAGTTGATTTAGGAAAATAGTATCATTTTCCTCAAGATGTTTCTTTGAAGTATACTGACATTATCATACTGATAATTCACATCAAAAAAATATGCAGAAGGAATAGCAAATATGTGCGGAAAAACGTGCATGTTACGCTTTGTCCAATTTAAGTACTGTGGACTGCAACTGCACTCGTCTTCGCTACAACTGCAGGAAGATTCTTGTGAGCTGCACCCAGAGTGGCAGCAGCTAAATAAAACCCTGAAGACATGTGCCCTCTCAGAGGCTGGATGAGAAACATGTTTTATTTATGCTGCTGGATTCAGCACTGGCCATCAGATGCTGAGACAGATGCAGGGGGAGGACGGTGGAGCACCCTCTCACCTGTAATGTGGAGTTACAGAGGAACTATGCAGGATTTTTCGCTTAACTATGCTACATTTTTACCTTAATTAAACAGCATCAGAGTAACTGTGATGGTCAAATAAATGACTTGTAACTTGTCACAGGGAGAATGGAGGCTCTCTGTCTTCCACCTAGTGTCTCTTGGCCGAAAACCAACCTTGCAAGATCAGAGCCTCTGACCCGGTGTCCCAGCTCTGGTCTGTGCATAAACGCGCCCCGTAAACCGTAATCATTTGTTTATTACGGATAAGACTACACAAATGTGTTGTAATGCCGTAACATGTATATGATAAACAACGTTATCCACCGCTCCATGGATTGCTTTCTCGCCAGCTTCATTGAAAACAAACGCACATGGCCGGGAGCAGGGGTTAGCAAAACAGTGGAAGAGCGACCAGTCTTGCATAGTTCTCCTTTTAAGTAGAACTGTGCGATTAAGACTGGAATTGAGAGCAAGTCTACATATATGTGCGAAAAAACTGATTAATTGTCATATTTACCAGATTATTTAATAGTAAATTCAAGGATGATTACTAAATGTAATAATTATTATTCAGAGGCTGTTTGGTTAGTTTAATTTCTGTTGAGGGGTCATTAGTCATAATAATTATTGGTATAATTATGTGTAATTGATACAATTTATTAATTCAAATGTGGCTTACAAGAAAGTTTAGGTTGGTAAAAGATTTATTAGTTAACATTCTAGCTCTAGCAGAGAGATAGCATCATGTTTTTTATTATGTGAATCAAACATCATCACAAGCATAGCAAGCTGACGAAATCCATACAAAGTAATCTTATGTCTGAACTTGAAACTGAACCTAGGGAGGGATGATGACTGATGACGATTCACTGGTTTGTCACACACAGTGTCATGGACAACGATGGATATTAGTGGTTGAAATGGTGAAATTCATTCTTTGCATTGGTTTGCTTTAAGTGGGACATAAGGTAACCATGATATATCAACTTGTTATATGTCATGGGGGAAAGAATAAATGCAGCAGTGTAATATGCTTGTGTCATATTTAGTTTGGTTTATTTGGAAAAAGCACGAGGTGACTGAAGTGTCAGCTCCTTTGCAAAAGAGCAGAAATCTACTTGAGGCTTAAGTTAACTAGCTGGTCGACTGAATCTCTTTAAGAAGCAGTGATAGGCTCAAGCGTGTAGGTGCAGACAGGCGCAAGTGCACATACACACACCCACACACTAGTTATAGTCCAACTGCAGCCAAACATCAAACTGATATTTGATTTTGTGTTCCTGGAAACATTTTGTCGCTCATGTGTTTTTCTTAATCCTATTGACAACTGACCAAAAATAGACAACAGGATTACACATCAAGATTTTTGTAGTGAAGCTCTGCAGTGGGCTTAAGTTGAAGGTTAAGGTGTACAATAATCAACAACATCAAATCCTGCTTTTCAACCAGACACGCAGGAACAAACTCACAGTGTGTACACATCATTTAGGTATTTCAAACACATTTGTGCACACAAGTTGTGTTTATGTTGACAGTCCTCTTACAACTAGAAGGATTTCTTCGTGTTCATCATTTACGGTTTTGTTAAAGATGCAGATTTTTGAAGCTGAAATCTGTAACCACTGTGGTGGTGAGACTGTGAGCTGGTGAGAGATTTACAGTTGAGAGGTGTTGCGAAAGGCTGTTTGAAAACCAAGTCTGGTTTTATCAATCAGCTGTTGCAACATGTGCCAACAAGTGAATTGTGATACCACCAGCCTCATTCTTGACTTTAGGGAGTGAAAAGAAAATTATAATGGCCTCTCCTGCGTTATAAACCAGGACAAGTGTGATCTGATAAGCTGATCAGGTGATATCAGTATGATGCTTTATTTATACAGCACTCACACAGAAAATGTCTCATTCCACTTGCATAGACTGGGTAATAGGGGTTTATCTCAGTCTTTATCTAAGGTTTTGGGTGTTTACAGTAAATGTTCCTCCCATTCTACTTGCAGGGAATGACCATTAAGCCCCTGGTGGAGCTGCTGGCTGTGAAGAAGAAACAGGAAGCCAAGCGCTCCATCAATGAGGAAATCCACACCCAGGTAAAAAACTCTCCCCTCCAATCATCCTCAGCCTTGATGGTCAGAAGCTGATAAATGTTTCTGCATACAGCTGATGGATAAAATGGTTTTCAGCTACAGAATATCTTCTTCATAAATAAATGTAAGTCATGTAGGAAATACTGATTAATTCATCAACTTCCTCTTTTGCTGAGCCACCTTTTGTTAAACCTTCACTGAACTGTCCACTCTCATTTCCTGCTTTGTTTTATTTACTCAGTGCACACAGGTACAGAAGGACTGAGAAATGCACATTAGTTGCACAAATGATTACGTTTTGATGCTGATACTACCCTTGTCCACTAACAAGCCTCTGAGGCCATTTAGTTTAACAAGTTTGAATCGCTGCCTCCACCTACTGGCCATGAGTTGATACTTCCCCTCATATTGCACAATACAGCATAGTGGTGCAGCCAAATGAATGTTAATCCACAGATTTTCCTAAAATGATTCTAGAAAGGCAGCTGGTTGAGTATAACTTGAAAAACCCGAGCCTCTTGTTTCCAGGGTATTTGCTTGTCAAGCACATTCATGAATAACCACAATGGTACACAGCCCCAGTGTGTTTCAAAGCTAATGCACACGCACACACACAGCCTTTTCTGGGGCTTCGCGGTGACTCACCAGTGCTTGAGGCTAAAAGAGCAGGTTTCTCTAATGGCTTCTTCTCCTCTATAAAACAAGGGTGATTAGAGTTAACTGAGCTGCCTGAGTACACAACCCTACTGTAAGACATGTGGTGTTGAATCCAAATGGAGTGCTACCCACCCAGTCCTCTGGTATGGGGGTTGTGAATGTATTTTTCATTTAGTTAAGGCAAGCACCTGTTGAGGTAAAAACTTGACATGTTTGCAGCCTTCAACAGATTAAAACTGTTCCATTTGTTAAATTATGCTATGTATCCTCAAACAGAGGTTTCACCTGCTCTGTTTGTATTGATGTGTTTTGATCAGCGCGTGGTGCTGTGCTCTTGGATGATGATACGATAAGTCACTCATAGTAATCATGTTGTCACACCACAGGAGATAAATGGAAAAGGAAAACATGACCCCAGGATATAAAGTTATATCTAAAAGCAGACATTAATCATGTCTTTACTGCATAATGAACAGCTGTTAGTATTGTACGCTCTTCTAGATGAAAGAGATAAAATAGTGTTTAGTGAGTCACACAGCAACAAGTCCACCTGTGCCTTTTATTCACTGTCAGTAAGATAAAGTGACTGATCTGTTGATGCATACATGTGTTAATTATTAGTTTCATTTGTTTTTCACCTTTCACCTTCCTGTGTGAACACTCACACATGGTTGTATCTATTTAAGATGACACTTTTCAGACCCTCCCCACGCAGTGCTGGGAAGTCTTTACATAAATCAGTCACTTGTGACAAAGCAGAAGTAACTTCTGAGGCTCTGCTTAATCACTTGTTCCCATAGCAACACTGGCTGCTAGACTGTCATCGGTAGGCTTAGTCAGAACACCAGGGTGACCTATGGGCTGGCTGCACTCTGAACACCAAGTGCAACAGTGCGTTTCTCTGGTTCTGTGAGCAGGCGCGCTGCCATTGGTAATAAGCGCTGGGCCATCACTCACATGGCTGTTGCCACTGGTTTTCACACATGGATTCCATTTTCAGAGCTCATCGCCTGTTGTTGTTGATAATGATGTTGGAAGTCTTATCTGGTACGATGTTTTAACTGTGAGCTAACGTTGGGGAGGGAGAAGGTATAAGATGCAGCAGAGTAATGTGTGTGGTACCAGAGTCCCTATAATCACTGTTAGGAACATTGTTAGTCATACATACACCCAGTGTTTATACACCAAAAGACAGACTTCAGAAAAACGTATCACAAAAAGATCAGTTCTTAACCATTGGAGTTGCTTTAAATGACCTAAATGGCACATGACACTTTTTCTTTTCAAATGATTGTAATACTGATCAGAACAGACTCAGGGTCAGTTGCAATCAGCAAGTTTATTCTGGGTGTCCCAACAGCTTTTAAAGATGATTTTCTGTTTTCTTATTAATCCCAGTTTCTCGACCACCTGCTGACTGGAATTGAGGACATCTGTGGACACTATGGACACCACCACTGGAAGGACAAGTATGGATTTGTGAACAGTGAACTGACATTATGGCTTGTAGTCATTAGCATTATTGTTATTATTGATTTGTTCAGTCATTAAAGCTATAAAAGGTCAAACACACAGAAAAATACTCATCATAAGTGACCCAAGCTCAAACTAAGTGTCTTTAATTACAACCAGAAAAGCAAGCAAATGTTTGGTAATATTTACTCATTATGTGTCATGATCAGATAATTATTTTAGCTCTATAGCGATTACACATCAAGAAATGTGAAACAATTGCTGTAATTAATTCCCCAATCAAACCTTTTTTTTCTGTCATATACACAAACTCTGTCCAACCTCTCCTGACTCACTGCACTGCTTTTCCCCCCCATGTCTCTTGTTTCATCCCTTGTTCCTGTCTTCATCTGTTCTTTCCTCCCCCCCAGACTGAACCGCTTCAACAAGAAGTATGTGAAGAAGTGCCTAATTGCGGGCGAACGCTCCAAGGAGCCACAGCTCATCGCCTTCTATCACAAGATGGAGATGAAACAGGCCATTGAGCTGGTGGAGAGCGGAGGGGGAGTCAAGTTGCCTTCTGCTGTGCCCTCCACTGTTTCCATGCAGTGAGTGTTGAGCAGCCACATATGGAGTGTCCACATTTAAAGTGACTAGAATCACAATTTTCCACCATGCTACTGCACATTTATTATGAATTTAACTTTCATAAAGCCCTTCCATTATACAGTATTACTGACATATTCTCGTTAAGGTCATATGTCGGCCAACACCACAGAACCAAGTTGAACAAACCACAGTAGTTTCTCTCAGGTTATAAATAGAACAGTAACAGTTGGTGATTAAAATGAGGACATGGTGATTACTTTAAGTCTGATTTCTTTTTATAGTTAAAAGGCTAAAAAATACTTTTAAAGCAAGAATGTCACCCACAGGTGTGAAGGTGATTCTTGACCTCTGATGGGTGTGTGACTCACTGTCTAAGGGTTAGTGTGGTTGGCTGATGACTGACATCAACAACAGCATGTATTACAGTTCTGAGCTATGCGGTAGCAAGTGATATATATTATATGGTTCTCTTCACCTTGTCATGTTCCATGTGGTGAGCAGCCTCTGGTTACCACTGCACAGTGTGTTTGTGTGGTCAAACCTACTACAACACCTGCACAGGTGTGTAATAACATGTAGTCTGTGATAAATTCCTAAATGAAGCCTTGGTCAGTCTCAGTATCCACTGCAAGTGCATTAGTCATTCTGCACTAAATGTTAGTTGGATACACATATTTTGTGCTCAGAATTAGTTTTCTTGCCAGATTGATCACAGTAGAAATAGTTTTTCTCTTTTCGCTGGGCTGCTTTCAGACTGAGATTAAACAGGTTCAGGGCTGTCAGAGAAATGAATTCAGTAGGAACAGTAAAAAACACACACAGTTTGCAAACTACATACTTTTATTCATAACGAATGTCAGCCTTTCTAGAGAAACTGTTCCCTGTGGCCTCTTTATTATAAGAAAGTTGATCTCAGGCATCTGATCCTTAGAAAGAGTCAATATTAAAGAAACTTCCTGTCAGAGGCCACATTTCAATAGAAGTGTGTTTTCACACAGGTAAACATTTCAACATGTCTCTGAATTATTTCTCAGACGATTCTTTCTGTGTGTTTCTCAGGAACATTCAGCCCAAGAAGCTTCCCCCTGCCAAGACTGTGGAGAGAGCTCTGCCTCAGCTGCCTAAAGGCAGAGAGGAGGAGATCAGGAAGATCCTCAGAAGTAACCTTCAGAGGACACGACAGAGGGTAACACTGCTGCTGCATCAGTTAGATAGATTATTACCTGTGTTTTCCGTATTAATGAAATATCATCTTGTGTTTGTGGTTATTCATATTGAAGTACCTCTACCATATTACTTAAGTGTATTGATTGTTTTTGAATTTGATTTGAATCAGTAGCTGTACTGGTACATTCATTCTTTTCCACATCACTGAGTCTTAAGGGGTGTAAAATAATAAAAAAAGAAGCACCTCTTATTGATTTACACTGGTGTAGTTTTGGTCCCTGGAGGAGATCATAACATCAGTAAATGAACAGTGATGCCACTGTAGTTGTCCAGCCTCTTCTCATAAACAGTGACACAGACAGAATATTTCTTGACATGTTTTTTTTATTTTTTATTTGTTGACCCTTAAAAAGTGTGTTTTGTCCCTCAGCTGCGCTCCTACAACAGACACACTCTGGTGGCTGATCCGTTTGAGGATGGATATGGTGACCTGCTTATTAAGAAGCAAAAGATGATTGACCTGGAGAAGAAGGTATGAACATCAGTCTCGGTGACGTTAACACTTGCTGAAGGAACCTAGCTTTGTTTGCATTGTTACTTATTGACACCTGGTTACAAAGTGATTGAGCCAAACATGGTTTGTTGATCAGTCTGTGCTTAAGAAGCTACTATATGTTCAGGCAATAACACAGTAGTATCTTACAGAGACTGTTGTGCAGTCTGGTTTCTAAACAATATTTTGTAGCATAATATATGTGGACGCAGACAGCACACAACCACAGTTCAGATCACTTTCCCTGTGGAAAATGGTCTTCCCCCTCTGTATACTGCAGAAAGCAGCCTGTGGTAAATCCTGATGTGCACTGGCAGCAGATATAGAGCAACTTTTTCTTATTTTATAACAGGGCCACCAGCAGAGAAATGATTCAGCCAAAACTATGACTTTTGTTCTAATTAGAGTCTACCTTCAGTCTGCTAAATTAATTTCCTCGGCGCAAATGGGGGCCGATTTATTTGCACGCCTGACTGGCCCCACCGCAGTCTTCCATTTTGTCTGCCTGTAATTACATAATGAAAATGGACTTTTGTTTTGGTTAAATCGAATGTGCTAGAAACCACTGCAGACTCAAGAGGATTTTTGCAGAGACTAACAAAGCAACACATCATTGTAATGAAGTTCCTCTAAGACATTTATCAGTGGGGAATTACTGAACTATTTTAGTTTGGTTGCTGTGCTTCCCAACAGGAGAAGGAGGAAGAATATATATTTTTCTTGTCATTTCTCTGTCATCTCAGATTTGTATTTTAGTGATACTGACTGAAAACAATACCCTGTGTGTTCCCTAGATAAAAGAGATGAATAACTACCTGACTGTGCCTGCTGCAACTCCTGACTCCCCAACCATGTGTAGAGCCAGACTGGCCTCAGGTAAATACATGCTCGGTGCCTACCGCCATTTTACTGTCAGGTAGCTCCTAAAACACTGGCAGATATTCACCATGATGCGACCCACAGGGATCACACATTATGTGTTGTGAGGCCGACGAAGTAGCGTTCCACAAAACACTTAACACTGTGGACAGCACCGCTGTTCTTCACAGCTGCAGCCACAGATATTTCCCCCCTGATGGAAATATGTTTGCATGTGCCAGCCGGCATGTAAACCGGTGTTTGATTTCATTTTAGGCAAAGATACTGATTTCAAACCTGCTCAGAAGCAGCAGCAGAAAGGGAACAAAATCTGTCCAGGTATGTGGTCAGTGTAGAGAAAATTCATTTTGAGTTGTGATAACCCAGCAGCAATCCTAACATGCATGCTCCAAGTATCCTGCTCGTTAACATCCATTAATTATTCATTACTAATGAGGTGATGTCATGACATGATTGACAAGCCTGCATTCAGGTGATAAATTCCAGCCAAAGAAAAAAAGTCTCGCTGGTAACAGATTCTAGGTCAGCATGTATGTTACATGTGAGGAGAGAATTATTCCAGCATGTTTTGCATTATTAATGATCATGACTTACTTTGCTTTTTTTTTGTTGTTGTTGTATTGATTAATATGTGAAAAGGTTTTAAAGCCTGCTGTTGTCTGGTTTGTGCAGTGATACAATAGTAGCTTTGTTGACCTCGGTATTTGTTGTTCACATTTTCTTCTCCCTTGACATTATATGTTCCTGCACGCTGATGGAATGACTAAATGATATCAGATCCCTCTTCAAAGCCCTGTTAAATCTCATTTCCTCATACGGTGTCCCTGTCCTGACCTCAGACCCCCAAGCCTACAGCGTGAAGGCGGAGTCCGACAGCGTGCCGATCATCCAGGTAGACCTGGCCTCTCCTCAGTCTCCAGACTCCGTCAACGTAATGGACGAGTTCAGACGGGCCAACCAGGGGGAGGAGGAGCAGGGCCTGATGATGAGACTTCCACAAGACCCTCAGAAGTCAGGTGATGCTGATGGAAGCAGAGATCAGCAGAAGCTGACGAGGTGTCTCAGCGACCCCGGTCCCAGCGCAGATGAGGACGAGGACGAACCCTTCCTGCCTTAGCATGGCAGATGGGATGCGGAGGGATCAGGCTGCCCTCCCTGGTTAGAGGAGAGAGAGCTGCTTCTCCTCTCTGCTCTAAATGATCTCTTTGGTTCAACCAAACAAGCCAAAACTGCTCATGCTGTACAAACCAGAAACTCAAAGCAAAAGGAGGTTGCCTGAGAAGAAAAAAAAGAGCCATTTGTTTCTTATTGTCATTGCTCTTAATTTTTTCAGACAGGATTGGAACAGCAGATGCTGCTCTTTGGGAGATGGTGGAGTTTATGATCGCTAGTCTGAGACATTCAGGAAAGAACTATGCATAACCAAAGGTCTGGACTGTTTTAGTGTCAGACAGTGTTGTTTTTACTGTAGTGTTTGACTGTCTCCATAGTTAGTAATTTTATTTTTGTTCATGATTTTATAACTTTCTTTCAAACTACATCCCGAGACACGCTGGCCCTCGAGTCCGAAATGTAATCAACAGAGCAAACTGCTTCAGTCCAGTTTTCACTGTCGCACATGAGCACTTGAGTTCTTTCATTCTGTCACTTGAAATAGCTGGATATCAAACAGTTAGTGTAGCTAGTTGAAGATAATTTTGCCTTATTTCATGTCAGATCTTTTTTTTTTTAAATCTCTGTCTGTTTTTTAAAGCATTTTAATTTCAGGGGTACTAACATCTGTTTGTAATCCGACTTTGTTCCAGCGTTGGATGTGTAAAAGCTGGATGTATTTAGTCACTGTGCAAAACCACTGTGTAAAAGAACCACAGTTTTTTATAGTCATGCTTACAGGCCTGTAGCCTTGTCCGATGGCTTTGGAGCGAGTGAATGCGGATTTGAAAAATTCCTCTTTGTTGTATGAAGTAGTCGTGACCTACAGAGGGGGAGTGAAGCTGAGTGTGTGTGAGGCTTGTGAGACTGGAAGTGATGCAGCACAGATGTGTTGATGTCAGCCATCATGCTTGATTTCCCATCAAATTCTGATCTCATGTTTCATGTCACATTTCTGTGAACATGTTTTATGTGTTACCTCAGTTTAAAGCACTCACTCAATGAGGAGTGGAGTCAAAAGAGTAGATTTCTATCTTAACTAACACTCACCGCAGCCAAATTGATTATCATGATATCTACATTTTACATTTGGCATTCTTAATTCTGTTTTTTATTGGCCTTTGCAAGAAGCATTTGTTCCTCCATTACCTTTGAGCATCTTACAGGACATGACAAGTGAAGGTTAGTGTGTGGAGGAATCCCTCCACGCATCCTAACCTTATTGAAATGTTCAGACTGTAGGCAAACAGAGAAATGCAACTCTATGCAGTATAGATGTGTAAAATATGTAAATGAACTATAATATCCTATATTTATGAACACCCTTTAAAATGAAGTCTTTAATCTTATAAACATGCAAAACACAGAGATAAACTAATGCTAAAGTCAAAGCTAAAATAAAATACGGGCATTAAGATCAATAACAATCGTAAGAAAAGAAAAAAACAGTTCACGAGAATTTTTGCACATCAGACTGAAGTTATCTGCAGGCATGAAAACGTAGTCTAGTGTTTGTTGATATTCTTAAGTCCTTCTCTTCTGTACTGTACTGTACGTAGCTGTACAGTGTGTATGATAGCCAGTGGAAAATACATTGCATGTCTTTTTTACACAGCTGCTCAGTGAATTGTAATATAAATCATTCATTTACATCGAAGCCCTCAGTTGTGTAAGAAACATGCAACATGTTCTGTTTCCTCTTCAGTCAGAACAGCAAAGTGCCACAGCCACAGTGATGACTAGATTTCAAACCCACAAGTATTTCTTGCACCTGCATATATTATCACGAAATACTAGGGGGGAAAAAAAAGTGTAGTTTCTCCGTAGAGACCGAGAGCAAACATTGGCTTTGACACATGATCATTTCACTGACGTAGCTAGAATAAGTCACTGTTCCACTTTTCTGACTGTTTCTAGGTGTTAGTGACCACTGAATCCTTCCTGATCCTCTTACATGCAGCAGACTCACATTACAGCAGAGTGGAGGGAGCAGAAGAACCTGACAGACTTCTTTTTTCTTTTAAAGCATCTGTAAATGCACTGCTATGATTACCATAGCGAGGGGTAATAGGATGTATTGACTCAACCCGGGTGTATCCACGTGAATCTCTGAGCCTACCTGCACTGTAGCTGTGTGTTTGGTTTGTTCCTTTCCCCTTGACACTTTTCTTGCTCCCCAGTTTCTAAAGGGGTAATTGCAGCTGAGGGATGGGAGGGTCAAACCTTTAAAGCGTCTGTCTCAACCAAATTGAATTTCCCCTTTAGAAACGTCTGCATGTGCGAGGGAGCGTCGGGAGGGGAGGGCTGTGCTGGAAATACCAACAAGGACAAGGTCAAAGACACAAGGGTTGTTAAGAACCCTGGAATGACTAGACATGTGACAGGTGGTTCCTTCTCCCCATCAGATCCTCCTTTTATCGTTGCGTAAAGGACAGCAACTTTTATGTGCAGCATCACATTTATGAGGTTTTAAAGAGGGGTATGAACTCAGGCTACAGTACCTGTAAAACCTGTTTCCCTCCATCTGTGAATGAACGCTGCTGGGCCGACTTCTATATGGCCTCCGTACTTTTTACTAGGTTTCAGGAAGGTTACAGTGAGCAATGCCTTTCTCAACATAGTCCCAGTGGTGAGTATGTGTAGCTGTGTGAATGCAAAGCCAAAGTAGTTCCCTGAGAGATTATGTTTCTCTGCAAGGCCGTTGTATTTTGCATATCAGTGGATACATGGATATCATAACGTAGGGATGTGCTCAAATAGAGGGAACACCCCCCCTCACTCAAAAAAAACCCTGATTTGAATTAATACAATCCTTAAAAGATGGCATCACATCGCTGATTATACTCTATTTTATTCCAAAGACTTTTAGTTTCTCAAAAGAAAGAGCCACTATTTTCATACTTTTCTTTTTTGTATCTTGAATGCATCTTTTCGGGGCAAACATTCTCACACTTCTTGGAGAGAAATGTTTGGTGCAGAAAACCTTAATCTGAAGCCATAGAGCCTATAGAAGAACCTGTTTTATTCTATTCATGTATTAAAATGTCATGCGCATCATTTTGCCTTTGTTTTGCTCAACGCGCAGAGCAAACAAAAAAATCTTTACATTTAAATCACTTGTGAACTTCTGCAGCGGTGAATAGTTTTAAGTTGTGACAGTTGTTGTCATTGAATGTGTTGGACTGAATTACAATGTCAACACTTGTTGCCTCACCAGCATTAACGTCAGCTTTGTTCTCTGTGCTTTGAAAATGCTTCACGTGCTTTACTCGTTCAACGGCTTTATTGTACAAAGAGCTTTTTTTTTTCTTGGCTTTACTGGAATATGAGTTTTGTTTTTTTTAATCATCAGTACTTTATCAGAATTTGCCTGCATTACAAGACTTCACTGTTTTTCTTTCCCATCTTATGTTTACCTGTAACAGCACTGCAGGAGCATCTGTCACCCAGAGTTTATACTACGGAGGCTGAGGCTCCACGTAGTAGAAACAAACTGAATTTACAGCTATAAACTATAATCAGCTCACAGGCCTTATACTTAAGATTCAGTGCTCCTAATGTTACAATGTGGGAATAATAAAGTGAAGGCATCTATTTACAATCAGCCACACAAGCTGGTGAATAACTTTTTAACGCGAGGACACACTGGTGTTTTTGCATACAGTTTGATTTGTGTTATAGTTGTGTTTTTTCCGTGTGACCCAGGCAGCCATTAGTTTCCATTCATTCCCTGCAATGTTACATATCTCTGTAAAGACTTCAGACTTGCTTCACATGCATCACCGTGGCTGTTTATGTCAGGTATCCTTTTGTTGTGTTGTACTTAGAGTGCATTTTTGTTCAGTCAGGTCATACCTGCAGTGCCATGCAGCAGTTAGATGAATATAAACTAATGGCTGTCTCAAAGGTTGAAAAACACAAGATTTTAAACACTACAGTTTGCTTTGAAAAAGGCTTAGCACTTAGTCTAGTGTCATGTTTGTACTACATGGGCTGAAACGTGCAAAACACTGGTGTGTTCCATTATACTGTATGTAAGATTGTAAGATCGGAGCAGCCTGGCAGTGCACAGCTCAGATACACTGCAGGTAAACATTAGACAAATATAAATAAAAGGCTGTAATCACGTTGTGACACACACGGACGTCATGGACATAATGACCCTGTGGTGACATCACTCCTTCACCCAAAGACTGTTTTCTTCCCTTCCGTACCTCATCGTACAATTTGCCTGAGTCCGGCTTCTGTTGAGTTCCATGGTTTCACACCACACCGAGCACTTTAAAGAAGCAGAACCTTTATCTCCAAACACTGATGTTAGAGAGAGCAATAAGTGGCTTTAATGTCGTGTACACATCATGCATCAGGTGACACATCACAGGGAAAAGGAATGTACATTACGATGGGCCTTATAAGGGGAGGGGCTTTGTGTTTTTAGTCCTAAAGCAGAGAAGCCGGGGTTTTAAATCCCAGTGAAGGCTGTGCTACGCCTCGAGTGGATTGTATTTCCCTTTTACTCATATTTGGTTTTGTTTATCTTTATGAGTTTGTTGGATTTATGTCTCAGTTAGTTATTTGCAGTTTGCAGATTTAAATTTTGCAATAATTACAGTTTTTTTTTTTAATTTTATATACACACAACTGGGATTATACATAAATTGGAATTATGTATAAATATAAATAATATATAATGAAAAGAAAACATGTACTAGTTTACTATTGTGTACAAATCAGTCTGAAAGATAATGAGTGTGCACTTTCTTGTTGATTAATCTTCAGCTTTCAGCATTCCATTCCTGTAATGACCAGTGAAAACTAACAACCAGATGAAACTGTCAGAAACTATATACCAAATTAAAGTTTGACTTTATAGCACTGCCGTGTTCATGTATCGTGATTTCAGAAACATAACATTGAACATTGATGTCACTCTCATGTTTCTGCGGTAAATATGAAAGTAGCACCAGCAGCCAGTATTAGTACTGGTACAGGTCACACAGACTTACTGTTACAATCGTGGGGTCACAGGGTTTATGTCAGCTGAGGTGGAGCTAATTGATTTTACATTCTCTTACTACTTTACATATGTTTTGCACCTCTACATAGCTGGCCACAATGGAGCTAGATGTTTGATATGATTCAAATTTACAGTATGACAATCCATTCTGTTTTATGTGAGTAAATGTACTTAGTTACTTTGCACTGCAGCAGGCCGGCTGCCATCTTACTGTCTGTGAGTGGCCTGAGCAGTTGTGTACAGATACAGTAGCATTTTCCTTCCAGCAGGAGGAGTGCTGCACAGTGTGCTCATTAAACAAATCTGCCAACATTCAGCTTTCTGAAAATAAACACCACTGAATGAGTGCCAGAATGAAAATGTAGAGAGGATGATTTGAATTTGAATATCTGGATGACTTCTTTTTTGCTGAGTTCTTTGTAGAGCCCAGTAAACTCAGGATGAACTGTCTGCCTTGTTATGGTGTTAGGGCATTTTACTCAGCTTGGCAGCGGCACAGTTCAGATGCAGGATGTGAGATATAGAGACAGAAAGCTGCGACCGCTCTCTTTGGCACTGTTTATTTACTTTGCCTTTGTTTTTGGTGAAATGTGAAATCACAGTGGCTTGTGTGTTTTTTTAACCAGCTTGGCCTGCCCCCCCCCTATTTACTGGCTAATGTTTTTGGAAGGGATCTGCTCTATTTACAACATTCACTTATTTTAATTGTTGGCACTTGTTGCATTCTATCATTTTCTAGCAGAGCCTCTGGACGGCCAAGTTAATTTTACATCTGAAGAGTCTAATTCGAGACCCAAATTACTAGAATTGTTGCTGGCTGGAGCATCCTCTTTATATTCATGTGTGTGGACATTTAGCTGATACTTATTCAGACGCATTAACAGGAAGTCAGCAGTTAAACAAGCTTAGACCCCAGAACTGCAACATCACAAGCAAACAATGTCTAAGTCATGCCTGTTAGAAAAGAGTTTCCCAACTCTGTCACTGGTGGGAAACAGTCTGGAGGTTGATGGGTGTCTCAAAGAGTATTAAGTGGATATAACAGAAACACGATGTAGCCTACAGGCCCTCAAACACATCACTCTTACTGAAGTGTGTTTAAACTGCAGAATGGCTTGTGTAACAAAACAATGTCTCCAGTTTCTAGATTTGAGGTCAAGTTGCAATATTAAATAAAGGATAGAAAGAAAAGTGTTGGCTTTCTTGCCGACACTTAGATAAGACGATGTGAAGATTAGTCACACTTTCTTGTCTGTATAGTAAATATCAAGTTGTTGCCAGCAGCTGCTTAGCTTAGCCTCAAGAAGTCACTGCATCCAGCCAAGAAACAGTCTGATACCACCACGATCTGGCGCTTTTACACCACGTCTTCAGTCAAACAAGATATAATGTGTTAATTAGTCAGCTTCAGGCCTGCTGTCTGTTGGTGTTTTTAAAACATTTAGTGTCAGGCTAGCTGCTTCTCCCATTATTATTCTTTATGCAAAGATAACTGGAGACAGTATTATTCATTTAACTTAGCTGTGGATATATTTGGAGTTTTGTTTCCCAAAACTTTTTTGGTTTGAGACCTCTTGAAACAAACCTGTGACCTTCTGTCGTCCGTTGCATGAGTCAGTCCAGCCATAACTGACTACTGCCCTCGTTCTGGTGAAATAATTTGATATTATTATAAACATTTTAATAATTCTAAAGAGAAACAAAGATCAAACACAGTAACATCATTAAGAATAAGAGAGACGTGTTTTTTTGTTTGTTTTTTTGTTTGTTTTGTCTTTTAACTTTTGATTTGTAGTGACCCCACCCTCAGGTCTTTATGGTCATTTTTATTGAAGCTGTAGCTTGTGGTTATTGCATTGTATTCCATTATAATACACTATGCTGTAGGTGTTGGTTTACTATGTATACAAAGCACAAAACTGTAACTGAGATGAATTAATTCTTATCTTATCTTGTCTTATCTTACTAACCATTTTCAGCTCTCAAGAGTAAGAAATATTGCAAAGTATCTGCTGCTCTTGTGAATCAATGTGAAGCTGCTGCTAACAGAAGTTAATTTGATGAATACATATTCTAAGTGACTCTGACTTTCTCAATTGTGGCATAAACACACAACAAACTCATGCCAAATATTTAATAGCCTTCCCAAGTGCTGCACATTTACATGTGGAGTGTGAAATAAGCCTGAAAGCTTTTCAGATGGATGGGTCCAAGTGTTTGTTCAGTTTTATTTTACTGTGGTTATATCACTGTGGGCTCCCATCACAGCGGAGCCTGTTAAATTGGTCATATTTGCTTAAGGGCTCTTCTGTTTATTTTCTCCTGATCACCCGGTATTGTCTCGAGCGGCTGCCCTTTACACTTAATGACGCTGTCTGTTTTGAATGTCGGAGCAGCCTGACCCAAGTCCGTGGAGAAACAGAGGGGGTTGAGGTTATTTGCCAACTTTTGTGATTGACAGAGTGGAGACGTACTGTGTAAAAAAAACATCTGCACAGTCACTGTAATATAAAATCTGTTTTAATGACAAGAAACAAGCAGAAAGGTGAAAGATATCCAAACTCAGCCTGTTTCGTCCCATAGCTCACAATTTACAGCAGGTGGCACTGTGTGGCCACAAAACTCCCAGCTCCACAACTAGTCCAGTCATCACCGAACAAGCTTCTGGTTCTTCACTTGTAATTTCGCTGTAGGAATAGTTAGTACACTGGAAGCATACTGGCATCTTTAATTGCTGTGTTGGGGAGGGAGTCAGCCTTTCTATGGACCTTTTCCATCAGCTTAATGGTGTGTTTGCTATTGCGTTCACTCTCATTTACATGGCCCATATACTGCCTCTAATGTATGGCTAATTGTTGTGTTTAGACAATAAAAGCCCTGAACCACAGCATCGGTGTTCCTCACAAGTGGATGTTCTGATATCCGGCAACAGCTTTGAAAATATTTTGTTACACAACAAGAAATGTTTTGATTATGAATCTGGTGGAGACGGGTCACTTGAGGCCCGCATACACACAGCAGTTTGCTGTTTGTCTTGTCTATAAAAGGAACTGACAAATATAACTGCAGCAAGGCAATAATGCTGAGCTTATTGTTCCGCTGGTACTATTTGCACTGATGGCCGATCTGAGCTCAGTTCTATTTATGTTGAGGAAAGAGACGAGGGATGTAACGTGCCAGTTTAAATGCAGAACTTTACCAAAGATATACGTGTGCGATAAAGTGAAGTTCAGGTGCACATGCAGCAGTATAGACGTCAGTGGTGGAAGGTTACTCTGTGTGAGTGCATCTGCTTAAGTGCTGTACACTTTTGAGGTACTTTACTTGGGAATTTCCATTTTATACCATTTTATACATCTACTCCATTACATTTCTCAGACATTTTAACTCGACTACACTCATTTGGCTGCTACAGTTAGCAGGCACTTTGCTGATTTGTATTTCACACAGAAAACCCATGATCAACTTATAAATACAGCATGTATAGTAGTTCAAATAAGGTCCACCTAAACCACTTACAAGATTTATGATGCAGAATAAAAGCTGCAGAATAAGTACTTCTATAGCCTGTTTTTGACTGATAATACTTCTGATGATTTGGGACTCTGTGGTAATATCACTTTCACTCGTGGGACACACATAGCTTCAACAAATCACCCACTAAAATGAAGCCAGTCATCAGTATTCAGGTGCCTTGCTTGTCAAGTGACCCAGAATTGATGGAGGGTCACGTTGAGTTCCCTGTCTACAGTAATGCTTTGTCAGGACTTGTATATCTCTAACATCATCCACCAGGGTCAGAACCCCATCCCAAAAGGCTATCCTTGATATTTATAACTCGACATCAAGCGCCCCGCTGGGCCATGATTCCCAGTGTCAGGGAATGCTTTGCGGCGGTGCTTAAAGAAACAAATAGCGGGCACGGTGACATTATTAATCTGGACACACTGGCATGAGCCAATACATCTCTGCTGGCTGTTTGATGTATTGGAATGAGCAGAACACAGAGATGGACTTTTTCATTGGCATCTTGTTTGATGAATAAAACATCAGTGCGGGTTGGGACAGAATTGAATTTTTGAATACAAGAATAGAAATAGCTATGGATCACAGCACATATTACAGTCTGTGAGACTAAGCAGAAAATGTTCTAAGGGCAGTCTGCTGTTTTGGACATGTCCCACGTAGCTTTAAAGAAAGTTGGTGGCTGTTCTGCAATTATGCCAGACAAATCCTAAATGTTAGTGATTGCATTGCAGACTGTAAATAAACCCTCTTCCTCATCAAAATACTTTCTTACAGTCCATCTCTCCTCTGATCATTATCAATGTCAATTAAGAGCAGAAAAGAGGGCAGAAAATCATTGCTCCTGCTCTCTGATGCATTCTGTATGTGGAACTGCTCCCCAACTGATAAACTGTGTATCAGTCTGATAACAAAGGCCCAGCTGCAGGATGCATCTTTATTAACCACATGCAAACAACTTCACATGCAGCACCACATGTCGCTTTTAGTGCTTATAATTTATATTTGTACATGAACGAGCAGAATACCAGTCTGCACAGGAATGCTCTGAGAGTGTGTGTGTGTGGGGGGTGCTGCATTATGAGGAGCAAACAGTCACCACCAATGACATTTCTGCTGTGAAATCATACACTGCATCTGGACAACAGCAGTTTGATTCACTATTGAAGAAAACAAATGCAAATTATACATGAAATGGCCTTTTGTAGGAGCTATTTACTACAACACATTTATTTTCAGTGGAAAAATATCTGCACTTTGATTTCACCCTTGCCTGTTGGTACTGGTGAGACTGCATTGCCTTCCCCATCTATCCTGGTGATAAACTAGGCTGTCACTTGCCGGCGCAGTTGCATGCAAGCTCGACGACCGGACTCGTGTATAACTCGGCCTTTTGAGAAACACTGACTTGATGTGTCTATTATGTTGTTTTAAAAAGGCACACGTTGCTATTTTATTTTGTTGGGATAATATACATTTTTCATGTGATAGAATTTATCTAAAACTGCCACATTAATGATGTTTTCAGGGGCTGTGCAACATGCACACTCGTTGGCCACTGTGTTGGATGCACCTGTACAACCTGATGCAATCCAGTGCAACAGCTCTGCAGAAATTTTGCTGTTCAGCTTCAGTCAACAAAGTTGGAAATGTGAAAAATCCAATCCTGCATTTATTGTTTGGATCAACGCTAAAGGTGGTGTTGTACTATCCCACATATTACTGAGGAATTTCCCATTTGTTGTGGTGGCAGAACTCCACCAATAACAATGACCGCAGTGTTAAAAAGCGTATATTTATTTAACACCTCCATAACAGTGTCAAAACTCAACATTACATGCTTCGTAACTTTATGACAGCAGCACTGGGCTGCATTAGATGGTACAGGTGTGCCAAATAAAGCACTCACTGAGTGTAGCACACAGTGATAAAAAGGCTCAAGGTTCAAGCCTCATTATACAGAGACGCTGAGCCATCACAAAGCCCCTCTTTCTGTCAGCAAACTGTCCTTTTGTCAGTGATAAAGCCTACAAAATGCTTCATAGATTTACCTACTCTCAGAGGAAATGCTCTTGGATCACAAACTAAAAAGGCTAATTCAACAGTTCTGTCTTCTTTCTCCCCCCTCTGTTCTTTAAATTACAGACAACCAGTCTGATGCAATTAGGGCTGCAGTGGGAGATGGCTTAGCAATGAAAATGTGGGGTCAAATGCAGTACAAATTACCTTAAAATTAGCTCACCCAGCCATATGCAACTAACAATGACCAAAAAAAGAGAGAGAGAGAGTGAGCCTGAGGAGTTTCATATGTCAGACGTTAATAAGTGTTTTTTTCTTGTGCAGGCAGGGATTTTCACAGGAAATGTTGAAATTCTGGTCCACTTTTTTTTTTTGCCTGGAAGGAAGAAGAGTATCTGCTTTTATATTGAAATGATTGCTCCAACAACTGAGAAGGAGACAGAGGGGAAGGATTTGGGCTTCAGGCTCATCAGACACAAGCAAACTGTCAGGAAAGACATATCCTGAGGCAACCTATGCACAAGAGGGTGAGAATCACCCGCCTGATCTCCAAGGACCAGCAGAGACTTTGGTGAGGAACAGTGTTAGGGGTGGGTAGGTGGATGGGGTTGACTAGCAATTAAAGTCCAATATTGAAACCAATCAGACCTTTGTTTTCTCATTTCTGCTTTCAGGTGCATTAACTAAATAGTGCTGTGCAGACTCTTCAGTAATGACCAGCTCACAGGCCCATCTGTCTTATTTAATCTTGAGAAAACACTGTGTTTACTTTTGGGGTTCTATCTTGCTTATGTAAACATTATATGTACACACACTTTTCTAAACTGTCTGTTTAATAGTGAAGTTCAGCCTAAACACTGATAGAATACCTTGAATTTGAGAAAAAATGAATCCAAGCATGAAATTATGCATGAAAGTTTGAACCTTGACCTTGGAAACAGTATTATGACAGCAATAGCTTTCAACTGTATCACACAATTTTCATCAGCAGATGGAGTTTGCCATGGAGACAAACCTGACCAGAAACAGCCCTGTCTCCATGACAACTGTGCATACACTATCCTCATGTAGACCATGTGATATGGTTAAAAAAAAGATGGTTAGTGCACCTTGACTTGTGATTGTTTTGTCAAATTTGTAGTCGGTTGGCCTTTGATTTTTAGTTCCACAACACCAAATTGGTATTTGTCATGACACACCTTATTAAGTCTGAATCTATTCTCTAAGTAATGCTGTCATGCACATCCAAGATATTTAATTTACAACAGAATTGGTGTCTGGGTTAGGCCTAAATAACATGGCCAGAGGCTTTTGTTAGACACTTAGAAATAAGAATTTGTCCTTATTTTGCCATCACCAGGAGAATGGATGGAGTTTTTTTATTTATTCATAACACCACCCATAGACCATGCAATCCATGGGCAATCCTTTGTGAGCATCAAGCTGGCTCATGGCACTCATAAATCATCATTTTTACAGCTGAAACTTTGGCACTGAAGGTTAAGTGAAAGTTAAGATCTAGTTTTCTTTTTGAAAGAACCCAAAGAAGTCAAACTTTGAAAACTCCAGTAGGTGTTTTGACAACACGTGCCACTTTAAGACATTTCCACATTGCTGAGAGACATTTTACCCAAATGGAATGAAACATAACCTCTGTGTGGTGCTATGAAATATGATTTTTTCTCTTCCCAAAGATAGCAGCCCCCCAGTAAAATACACCGGAAAAATTTGAACAAAAAATATAATAAATGGAAACTTGTGGACGACTTATTTAGAATTTTATTCCTCGGTATCATGAGGATGTGTTTATCTCAGCTGTGTTAAATAAACAGTTGGGTGATACTAGCCCTCATTAAGGAGGTTAACGTCGTTCACGTCACTTCCGGCAACCAAATTAGCATGTAAACATGTCTTCTTTCACCAAACTGGTTGGTTATTGTTGTTCTAGTTTTTGCTTGAGTTAAAAGGGTCTGTCGGGAGGTCGAAGGACGTCTTCAAACCAGAGGTACGTGTCCTCAAATGACTTATTGAACTCTTCAAACTTGTTGTTTGTGTTGAAGGGAGACTGATAGTTAGCTAGCTCATTAGGGTCGATGCCACACACCTGAGCGCAGGTGCTAATCACAGCAGCGCTTTGGGGCTAGCAAGGTGGAAACATGACCATTCAACCAGAAATAAACAGACTTTGTGAGTAAATATCACAGGTGTGTTTGACAACAGAAGTCGTGAAAACCAACAAAAAAACAATGGGAGACTTGTACAGCGGCTAATAAACAGTTTGCTTTCATGTATATCGCACTGTGAGACAGTGGAGACATCTGTAGCAGATATGCCCCCCCCCTGCAAAGGCTTGTCAAGGATTTAACAAACTCCTTTTCTTCGGGGGTGTGGATGGTTCCCTGACGTGTACGGACCCACTCAGACCTCTCTCTCTTTGTCCAAACGGCT
>OMNW01014677.1:35661-80398 GCA_900303245.1 Selene dorsalis
GGATGGTGGATGTGTTTATTCCACGGATTTGGATCTAGGGGGCTAGGATAACTTCGCACGGGACAAAACCCGCCTTCTTTTTTATGTCATCCAGCGATTTGTTTCGGCCGGCGTGTTGACGCCAGTGGAAAAAGGGGAAACGGAGGCTGGCGGAGAAGCGCGATTGACAGACAGGCGACATGAATATCCACGCGTTTCCGTCCACCAGCTGTACGGGATAGATGCAAACACAACGCCTTGTGATTTTAAACGTGATTTCGGGAGCTTATCGTGCAGCAACGTGGGCCGGTTTGAACGGAGACCAGGAAAAGATGCTCTACTGCACGCTGGAGGTTTTGCACCGTAGGGCAGCGTGTTATTGACGATCTCGCACGGCGTGGAATAATGCATCCAGACAACTTTGTCCACACGCCTGACAGACTGCGAGACGTTTGATTATCTCTAAAAGTGCATTTATTCGTCAGACTGGCGTATGCTACAGTGATCCTGTTATTCTTGAACATAGCTCAGTGCTTCAGTGAACGCCAGTGCCATTTATCTATCAGCCCCGGAGCCCTGCGCTCTTTTATCATTAACATTTTAAACGCAGATCCTGCCGTCTATCGATGTCAGTGATTGTGTTATGTAGATAATCCTCCCAAAAGCTGTGGAGTTTGCGTTTCCAGATGATTGGTAAATTGTAGATGTAGGCAGGCCTAACCTTTGCTTATGCAGATCCAATCGATAGCGAGATAAAGACAGCTTTGGCAGGCTGTTTACGCTACTCTGCAAGTGTCGCGGGGGTGTGTTTAAAATCCCGCATACATCTAGTTTTTACACATGCCTCAGGGCAGCAGAGAGGCTGCTCAGTAGAGACCGGAGACTGTCAAACGCCGTGTAGTCTCAGATATACTGTAAGGCTGCGTCTCAAGAAAAGTTTCAATGGTTTTCCGAAAGTTGCCCGGTGTGTCAGCATCGGGCATGGGCCTGCGCCTGTCCCAGAAGTTCATGTTCCTGCTCTTTCTCTCGGGTTTGGTAACTCTGTGTTTTGGGGCCCTTTTCTTTTTGCCGGACTCGGTCCGACTAAAACGCATTTTTCTGTCCAAGACAGAGACCCAGCCGGTCACTGTCGGCTCCGGGTCCGAGAACGATGCACGGGAGCACTTGAAAAGACCCAAGGAGCAGGAGCACCCGCGGGGCATGACCTCGGCCAAGGGAGAGACCAGCACCAAGCTGAAGAGCCTGAGCCGCAGACCGGCCGTCTCTCACGAGGCCACGGAGGAGCGGCTGGCCGGGGGCAAAGCTCAGGAGGATCTGACTCTGTCCAGGTGGAAAACGGAGTCCGCGACCTCCCCTGACCGCGGTGCCAGCTCGGATACTTTCAGTTACCCGAAGTTCAAAGGATGTCTGCTCAAACCCCCGCTGGGGAGGGACGGCGGCAAGCCGAGCGACCCCCAGACCAGCGAGCGCCGGGAGAAAGTCAAAGAGGTAAGGATGTGATAGTGACCCTGACTGGAGTCTCATGGCAGTTAAACGTGTCTGCAGGGTGTGGATGGCTGACACGGAGCGGTTCACTGGTTCTGTGGAAAAAATCCTCAAGACCTGTTGTGTGAAAGAAAGTAAAGATTGAGGATTCAGAGGTGAAAAACAGGAAGTATGTTTGGAGGTTAATCCAGGACAGTTGTTGATGGTGAAAGATGACAACTGTCTTATCTGTCACATTGACCACGAAATAGGATATAAATAGTGTTTCTTCTTTAGTTTCTGTGGTGTTTACATGAAGCAGGGTTCAGTTTCACAGAAAAACACATACACTTGAAAGAAGTTGTTATATTTTGGTTGAGTTTGTTCATGCTTTAATTGTCAGACAGTAAACTGGATCTCTTTGTAGGAGCAGTGGGACGGTTGTTTGCCAAGCTGCCATCAAACAGGCTAAATAAACTGCATCAGTTCCATCATATCAGTTTACCAAGAGCTTCTGCCTTTTCATAGACGCATTCCTGTTGGGGTCACGTTAATGAAGATGGCAAATAAATGCCTGGAGTGTTTCTGCTGTCTACAGCTGAGGTGACATGAAGTCGACTATTTGGTAAAATAAATCTCAGAATAAGTTTAAACACACGTGTTCAGAAGAGACCGTGGCACTGCAGATTAAAAGCATAAACTGCACTTGACGGCATTTGACCATGTCGTTCTGGATGATAAAGCGTGCTGCATTTAGCTGTAGCACCTCCATCCCCCTCACACAATCGCCCGCACATGATGTGACTGTGTGCAGTGACACTTTGGCCAGCAGCTCTTCAAGCTGTCTGCCAGCCTTTGTTGAGCCCTGTGGGTCCAATAAGGGCTCCAGAGTGGGAGCGTCTGTGGATCACACATCTGTACCCACTTGAGGCGAGTGAGGCTGGTGAGGAGGAGGAGGGAGGAAAGGGGAGGCGGGGGTGAAGCGAGGAAGCCATTGGCCAGCGCGTGCAGATGGGTTTCATCCTTGGCATGTGACACGGATAAGTCCTGTTGTCACTCTCACTTCCAGCCTGCTGTCACCCTCTCACGCTGCTCACATGCCTTTCATACCTAGAGGTGAAGTGCTACATGATAACTGAGGCATCAGAGGACGGAGAGGGATATTTGCGCTCGTGCACGGAGCGCTGACTGACTCATGGCTTCTCCTTTGGTTGCTCTTTCTTGAATGTCAGTGTGACTTTGCTGGTCTGGTCTGTTCAGCTGAGCTCAGCAAAGTTATTGCCTTGGGGTCATAGTCATCTGAGGAGAAAGTTATTTTCCACCACGCCCTCTTTTGCCTAATTATCCTTGCAGAAAAATCATTTTTTCCTCGAGTGAAGGTCTGTGTTATGGCGCTGAAGAGCGGGCAGTCCCGGCTTACATGCGTTGCGTGCTACTCTTTTTGTGTCCACATCCTATTGTGTGTTTTGTGTGGTTTGCCACTGTTGTTTCTACAGTTCCCACTGTCTCAAGCCTGTTGGCAGTGTTCCAGATGGTTTGTCTTTTTTTTTTTCTGGAGGCTCACATTCATGCTACCAGCACACGCTGACACATAGCGAGCCTGTGCTTTGTCCAGGACTATAGATGTAAAACCAAAGAGCAAAGCTCACAATACCAGCATGTTTTGATGTATATTTTTGTGTTGCATGAAATGCTGTACGGAGCTGAATTTCTAGTTCACTCTCTCAGCTTTACTATGGTTGTCCAGACTGAGCACTCCTGTAAAAGGTTTTTTTTTTGGTCATTGTAAAGGAATGCAGAGAGAGGGTATCCCCTCCCAAAGCCAAGAGAAAAGGTCTGGCCCAGCCCCCCCCAATACCTCAATGCCCAAACTCTGAATGGGCATCGTTTTTCTCAACTGCCAGCTACTAGAAAGCAGACTCCCCACCTTCTTCCTCTGTGTGTGCACCCACTGCCAAGAGAGGGTGAAACAAGGGACAATGACTGTCTGATCACACAAGGCGAATGTTTGAAGGCGGCCCACCGCTGGCTTGGTTTCCTAGCACGCCAGCAAATACCGTCAAAGTTGCCAAAGTGCCATATACCTGCTCCAGCAACTCCCTGCTGGTAAATAGTTCATTCTCCTCCAGAAGTCCTCAGCAGGATGAAGACGATCGTTTTCATGTGGCCTCCTATTTGTTATTGTACAATGTCATGGCTCACTGAGCTGCCTGCAATGCTATGTTGCTGCCTCACTGGCTCCAGAATAAGAAGCTGGAGCAGGAAGCAGGGATCGCACCACAAAAATGTGCAACTAGAGCAACAGGAGGCCATCCTTTTCTGCATGCACACTGCGTTGCATTGTTCAGGCGGTAAGGTTAGAACTTGGAGTACAGTAATGAAATACTAGATTGAGAGCGCAGAAGTAGCACATTGTCCTGAACACGACCACAGAGCAACGAGGACACCGTGAGAGTGGCGGGGAGCTCCGTAGCAATTCGAGAGCCGAGGCTCATTCGCAGAGCGAAGCATCTCTCTCCTCTGTTGGTCTCTACAGCATTACATACATCAAACGAGAAGTGCGCAATAACAGGCAGTCTGCGTAAAAGCTGAGATTTGCCTTCTCTTTCATCTGCTGAATGTTTAACACAGATATGCCGGTGTAATCAAATGAGGGCCTTTGCTTGAGGAAATTGGAATATACTGTATAATGCAGTCTATAATGCATTCACATGGGGAGAAGGTAGCACTGGGAGGAGATGGAGCTGACAGCTGAGAGTGCTGCAGTGAGAGGACAGACACACTGCAGCCTCCTCCAGCAGAGCAATAAAAGTCTTCAGGGCTTCTTTGTCCTGTTTTTGTGTGTGTGTATATGTGTGCACTGCCTGGGTTATCTGGCTGATTGAGTGCTTGGGCATGAATGTGGAGTTTGACAGTTGCAGTTGGAAGTGTTGTCACTGTGTTTCTCCAACTTCCAAGTCCACCTGTGTCACTCTGGGTGTGTTTAGACCCACAACAGTCAAATGAGGTACATGTCTGTTCTGTTTCATTGCAGGTTAGTACTAGTCAGTTGTTTTGTTTGCATGTGAGTGTATGCTGAGAAATGCTTAAATGTATTTCTTGACAGTACAATCTATAAAGTCAATAAGCCATAAGATAAGTGTGCTTGAACCAGTGTTTTAGTTTAATTTAAACACACTAACCACACTTTGTCTGCTTACTACATCTTCTTGCCAGATAAATACCTGAGGGGACATTTTACCAAAATGTAGCTCATGGTTGGCAGATTTCTGCTGAAAATATATTTTTTAAGGTCAGTCATAGTTTTGAGTTATTTGCCTGTAAACTCTTAGATCTACAGAAATTTTGTTTATCATTCCTCTGGAACCTTGGGAAATCAGATTGTGTGTGGTATGTGCGTCTGACTCGTGCAAGCCAATTTAAGAAGGTCGTCAGGGGTCAAGAGCGTCTGAAATAAGTTTTAGTGACAGTGCCCTTCAGTTAAAAGGATGGAATCCTCTCCGCTGCACCACAGTGCTATTTCTCTAATGAAAATGTAGTAAAATGACAGGTTTTAAATGTTTGTTTGAGAGACACATAGCCAAGAATTTATGCTTAAATTCAGTTTTTTAAAACCACAGAAGAGCCACTCATATATTTTAGAGTCAGACCAGAGGGTAGAGAGTATTTATTTTTCCAGTAACTGTGGAAAATAACAAACACAGGTACACACAGACACACAAACCTAACACAAAGCCTCCCAAATAGGCGAGCTTGTAGCTGAACCCGAAATCCCCTTACAGCGGTAATGACCAGTGAGCTGGGTGTCTGTGTGAATAAAATGCTGCCGTTAAGCTGGCGCCTCCTGGCCGCCTCTGAGCACCGTGACCTCTCTCCACCCCTCATTCCCCCGCTGCCTCCCGCTACGAACCAGGTACACCAAACAACCTCCAGTCGGAGCCAGGAAAATGGCCGTCTTGCTGAGCGAGAAGAAAGAAACGGAAGATGAACAAAGTCTTAGAGAAGGGCTTACACCCTCCTAGCGGTCCCACAGAGCTGGAGCGTTTGTGCTTTTCCTCTCCTCTGTGGATGCTGTCCAAATGTCAGTGACCAGTGTTTGGAATACGAGTCCATAGTTGTCTTGGGTCTTATTTATGCTGGGGAGGCAGTAGCCAGGCCTGCTTGATATTGATGTATTGTGTAAGAGGATCACAGCCGAGGCAGATATTAGCAACCTGCCTTTGCTGTAGGGCAGTGACGCAGGCTTTCTCTTCCACTCACGAAGCATCTGACCCTCTGATGTTGTCAGCGAGACATTTGTATGAGCTAAATTTGCATCAACTTTGTAGGTTTCACATGGTTACAGTATTTACAATAGCAGCAACCTCCCAGGCTGTTAACATTATGACCAGCAAATACTGAAGATTGGAAAGCATGGATGTGTATACCACCTGTTTACAGTTTTTTTTTTTTTTTATCAAGACAGCCTTATACTGCAGTTTTCCTTTTCCTGCTACTTTCGCTCCCTCATATTAACCCTTTGTTATCCAAGTTGTTTAGCCTCCTTAAAGTACTTTGTTACTTTAAAATCACTCATTCCTGATTCCTGTTATTATATCATCCATAAGTATTGTGGGGCTTATTCTCTGTCCATATAGAAAAGCCACCAGACAGACAGACAGACAACTTTAACATACAGAGACTATAGGCCTGGGACGATCAGCTATCATAACATGTATTGGCCATTGGAGGGTTGCTAGGGGATTTGCTGGATATCAAGGCGATTTTGAAAAAACAAACAAACAAACAAAAAAAAAAAGCGGCACTGTACCGTGCATTGACATGTTTCTGTGGGATATACATGACTGTCAGAGAAGCCCCGTTTACAAACAGACCTACAATCCACTTTCGTCAGCGCGCGGCACATCTCTTTGATCCGAACGGACACAGGCCATTTGCTCATGCTTTGGGGTCGTTCAATAGAGTAACAAATAAATATTGTTTCAGTGTATTGAAATGTTCACAAGGGCTTTCATAAATTCCTATGTAGCGGCGCTGCTGCCTTGCGCTGACAGTCTTATTCATAGCAATTCAATCTAATGTCAATATAGACCCAATCATTAATGCTGATCATAAATTAATAAAAAACGAATAAATCGATGTGCCCAATTGAGGTAGGTTATGCCTGACATTAATGGACAACAGCAAAGCAACCCAACTGCTTGCAACATAAAATGTGGTTATTTTCTATTTTCAGACATAAAACTCGTTTTATTATGTAGGCCACGTATCAGTTTACAGTAGCAGCAATACAAGCAATATAACAGTGTGCTACAATGTAATAAAACAAACTTAAAAAGCTGCAGCAGAGGAGGTATCATGCATATATAGCTTGCGCTTTTACATTATTGATTAGGCTATTTAAATAAAACTGTTGTCGCGCAGTCTAGCCTATAATAAACTTAAAAAAAACAACAACAGAAAAACCCCCTTATTTCTCATTGCCGTGCTGGTTACATGTTATTTCCAAGGAAAACCAGCATGTTGACTTTTCCCCAAATTGGAGATGTGGCGTTTTCCTTTGCCACCAAAGTCACAGCAGTGCTGGCAGCCATGTCGTCTGGTCAGGATTGACGTAAGACACGTGCCAAGGCTGTAAACCCCCCCGGTGATTTAATCATGTATTGGCAATCTAGAGCAATGACAATCCACATTACAGTCCTAACAGAGACATGAGTACATACAATAAAAACAGAATAGTTCAGATTTCTGGTTATGAGGAAGTGAAACCTGCACATAGAGGGCGTGTCACATAATAAAACGAACTACAAGTCTTTGCATGCAACAGTGCCGGTGCTTTTTAAACTGTGGTACAGTGGTATATTAATGTGCATAATTGAATTCAATGCATTATGGATGGATAAAAGTTTAGTGAGTGAGCTGCTCCCGCACAAACATGAGCTGTTATTCAGCCAGCTCTTAAAGCCATATAGCAGTCATTACTCTCCACTGATGAACTGATAACTGCTGCAGCAGGTGTCACCGTCTGCAGATCCGTTTTGAAACCCTCTGAGAAAAAACAAATGTGGCACAGACTTCAGGGAAGCTCTGAATAAGCTCCACTGCTGCAGAGCACATGTTTTATGCATTGATTACTTGAAAAATACACAGTGCATGTTACCTGTTACTCCCGCTAAAGCAAAGCCCAAACTGTTATGATTTTGAAAGAGCAAAAGATCTGTTCTCTATCTTGTTAGTGACTGTAGCATTATCAAAACAAAACACTCCAGAATGACAACACACTAAACCTGTACAAAGGTGCAAGATTATGTAACAGACCTTGACTCACAAAGCCCACACACACACACACACAAACAGATTTGAACCATTAATGCTGTTTACGGTGATGAGTGAAAACACTGGGTTCTGAGTGAGTGTATGTCTATCATGAATAGTGTGATTGTGATTGACACCTCATTTTACCCTCTAGTGTGTTTAATTAATCAGTTTGTTTCCTTCTCTTTTGAAAAATACTCTTAAAGGTGATCTGTGGTGTTACTGTTTGTTTATTTCTTTTCCCAGGGGGCCTGATAAACACGTTGTATGTAATCCTCTGCCCTTGAGAGGCAAATTTTCAACTCAGGTCCTGTGCTGGCACATTTTTGTGTTTCTTTTGTGTGTTCCTGCCACATGTGGTGCAGCGCAATAATGTGAAACCTCTGGCAGGAATGTACATCACGTCACCCTCGTTCTTGTGCATGCGCTGGAGAAAATCCAAAACGACCATCCTCTTATGATGCCTTTGTTCTGTGGCAGTCAAAAACTCTCAGGGTACCTTGTCATGATGTTTGCTGTCTGAAGCAGAACACATCAGCATGCTGGGCACTGCAGTTGTACATGTACGCATCCTGCTGCAGCACTTGAGTGACACTCTGCTGATGTGGATGTTGACCAGTGAAAAGTTTGCTTGCTGGAACTACAGTATTGATTCACTTCTTTACTCGCTCTGTCTGTCCCCTTAAGTCAATACACCGCCTCTGGGGTGCATGGACACAATCTCAAACATTGTAGGGCAGCTTGGGCTGGAGGCCCTTACAGATGACCCCAAAGGTCAAAGCAGCTGCATTATGGGAAATATTTTTTTTTTTTGGCAGAATAACAGTAAGACAGAGATATGTCAAGTAAAAAAAACATCACAGCCCAGCAGAGAAGCTTTTTCCACAGTAGGTGATAAAAGCTGATGAAGCTATACCATATCAGGTCTTTTCCCCCCAGGCAATCACTGCAGGAAGTGAGTGATCGGGTGAAACGGAGAGAGGAAAAGGAAGGATGTGAGGTAAAAAGGGGAGATGTTAGCTAACATCCTTTTTGCATTCACGGCAGTTTTCTCCCCACATTCCCTTTGTGGTAGGGCCACTGGCTTCGGGGTAAGTCTCTCTGTCGAGGCATGCTTTTCAAGAGGTGTGTGACTGTGCGTGTGTATGAACATGCCTCATGTGCAAGTGCATTCATACACAAGCCTGTGTAGATAGCTTCAAGATATTTTGGTGTATGCTCATCTGTGTTGTTGTGGGTCGGGGTAAGAAGTGGAGGATTATGTCCCATCTTGAACAAATAAAATGCCTAGAGAGCCCTGTGCTCTTGAGAGGCCAGTAAGGTTGCACTGTTCAGGGTTTTTGTGTGTGCATGCATGCTGTGTGTGTGTGTGGAGGGGTGGTGCATGAGAATATTGTTAAATGTTCCCCAGCACTTTTAAAGTCACATGCAGCTCATGCAGTTTTTTCCTTTCCCCGATGACGTGGCTCGCTCAACAGTTTTCAGATGTTTTCCTTTGTCGCACAGTAAAAATAAAGTTTTCCCCAGAAACTCCCTCTTGTTTGCTCACGCTCCACCGTGTTTGCACAGTCTTTGAAATGAGGCCCCGCCGGTCTATTGGTTTGCCGTATTTGTCCCCTGTCCGTCTCTGTTTACTGTAGCCTGTGGGCGTTTTGCGTCAGCTGCCAGTAAAAGCAGCGGGTCGCGTCCCGGACCACAGCTTGTCCACATTTTGACATTTTGCTCGTCGGAACAGAGTATAGCCCAAAGAGTGGGCAACTCTTTTGGCAGCGGTGGTGTGTTCTTCAAATGCAGTCTCAGATTTCATCACCCGGATTCTCAGAAATCCGTCTCACACTGTCGGTCCCTCTTTCCACTGCTGTGGTGTTGCAGTAAGTTCCACGGAACCCCATTTATCTGGAGTTAACGCTACTGCTGACATAATGGGGTCACTGTGTGTATACCTCTTAATCCTGGCTTCTGAAGGCCTGTGATTATTGGAAAACACACACACACTCTCATTGCTGAGTGGATGCTCTCAGGTTTCCTGTTGTTCCCCTTTTTTTTGGGCGATGGCTTCGATAAGGCCGGATTCACCTCGAGTCCTGCATAGTCTCTCTCTGGCTTCACCACAGCTTTCTCTACTCTCTCCTCTGGTGTGGTCACCACCATCAGGCACAAATAAACAAGGGGCTAATAGGCATGCTTTCACACCATTATCTACACTCTTTCAGTTCTCTCGCTGACATTATTAGCTGTATAAAAACAAGAGAGAACGAGAGGGAGAGAGGTATAAGCGGCCTGTGGATGCACACGGACCCGCAGCATCCAACATTTTCGGCCCACAGCATAGATACTTTCAGCCCAGTCAGGTTTTTGCAAAATTTAGCCTCTGTATAACTGAGTGTGTGTGCGTGCATTTGTGTGTGGGTGTGCACGCGCAGGAAGGAGTGTGTTTGCCACAGATGAGAATGGAGAAGATGAAAGGTCCAGAGACGGTCTTGTTTGCTGCAGGCTCTGCTTGACATCCTCTGGAAGGTGCCAAATGAAATTGTCCCTACCTCTTCTACCCCCCACCTTCTCTGTTTGGCCTCGCCGCCTGGGCAGATTCAACAAATAGGAAAGAAGTAGAGAGAGTGGCCTAGATGTAACCAGCAGACTATCTGAGCCCCCAGCTGAGTTCCAGCCCCCTGCCTTTATGCCTGCCTAATTGGTCAGAAACAACATGCATGGCTGTGTTCACGGGGCACTGGCAAGACATTAGAGTGGGCCGGGGGACCTGGCTTGTCCCCTCATGTCTTCTGTCTCTTCTTACTACTTGCTCACCTTTTTACACACTTAATTGTCATATTTTTTTTTTTTTTAAGAATAGCACAAATACTGACTGCTTCTAGTCTTTGTCCTCTTTTTCTGCTTGTCAGGCATGTGTCGCCTCAGGCATGTTTATTGCCACTGCTTTGACAATTGTTCTCTCCTCTGCGTGGCCAGAGAGCCAGTGAGCTGCTGTCATTGCAGATTGGCCCATCTGCATTGTTGTTATCATGTTGTGACATGGTTTCAGCCTACTTTCAAGATGGCTGAATAATGCTGTCACGCCTTTGACCTACAATTTAAACGGTTCTCTGGAAGACAACATTATCTTTCATGTAGTGGCCTGCGTTGGCCATGATTGGGTCCTCCCCAACAGTGAGAACAATGGCTTCATATTGAAAGCTTAGCAGACTGTTTTCATGGTCAGCACAGTGCTGTCTAGTTTTCTACGGGTTGAGAGGCAAGTGCGTCTCCCTAGTGATTTTCTCTTTCATCGGCATCAGTGGGCAAATAGCCATTAATTAGCTAAATGCTTACAAAACCATTTTAGCCAGAGCTGGGTGTACTTGTTCATTATTATCACAATTAAGTCCCTAATCAAATGGCAGCAATGGTGCTCAGTGCTCATTAGGGAGCCATATAGATTTCTCTTTTTTCAGTCAAGGTTGGATGATGGGCTAACTAGATAATTGCAATTTTCATCCATCCATGGTCTTTTGAAAGGCAGAGAAAAACAAATAAACCGATTTGATTGTCTACTAATGACTGCGTATGTGTGCATGCGCGAGAACAACCAATTTGCTGATCATTAATTGGATGAGAAGTGTCGGTGACAGGCTCTTCAGCATATTTCTTAAGCATGAGTGTTAGACTGGGGAGAGATTCGACAGAGCTGGCTGTGGACGAGATGGATGTGTGTGATGACTTTGGAGAATAAATAAAGCCTTCAAACCCTTCTGAATATTTAACTTGACCGGAGAGAAAGCAAAGTGGTCCAAAATGAACCCTCAGTGAAACAAATCCCCTTTTTTCGGAAAGCTGTTGTCAAAGTGGGAACATGTACAAGCACTTAAAAATGTTTTTCTGACGGCAACCATCAGTACCAAGTACTGATGTGTCCTAAGATCAAAACCCAACACTTACTATCATTGACAATGAGTGACCATACTCTTTGAAAGGATATAAACTCTCTAAGCCTTGTGAAGGTCTCTTTGTAAACTAATAATATATCCATTTGATGTGTTGTCTACTTAACTTAAATGTCATCACCCATCTGTGACACGTCGGGTCTTTTTTTAATGATGGTTTTCTTTTACCTTGACAATGAAAGCATTGGCTTTTCATTTTCTCATGCTGGAATGAGTTGACGGTGATAAAGTACGTTGTAACAGGAAATGGGTGGATCTCGCGGTCCATTTTTAGAAGTCACTGTGGGTTTTCTTTTAACCCACCCCCCGTTGATGTGTTGTTGAGCTTATCAAATAGGGCATTGTGTTGAGCCTCTGAATAGTACAGCTGCTAAATGACGAAGGTGAGAACCAGCTTCCTAAGAAGAAACACTGTGTTTTCAGATCTGTTTTTCACTTTAGTTTTTTCTTTTCCTAACATGTCAAGGAAACCCTAATGAAACTCCGTGAAATTCCAGCTAGCTTTGAGCAGACACTGATGTCATACTGGGCTGGATTGAGACTAAAAAGGGTAGTTGTACATTGAAGTTTCCTCTCTTTCAAACCTCATGTGAACAGCCACCTGTGTTATTCCTAAACCAGAACTAAAAAGAGTTTTAACTGTTTTCTATTCTGGAAACAATAACGCATTAAAAAAATCAGGCACGATCAATCAGCTCAGGTAGAGCCTGTCTGTGTATACAGTCTATGGTCTGTTGTCTGTATTGTTAAACTGGGTTTGTCACCTGTCCGCTGAAATATGGTAACAACCCGTATTTCTGATTCATTCCAGATTAGATAGCGCATCCTGTTTTGAATCGATATGAGACGGGGTTTGTCCTATATTTCAGCCTTGAATGCAGTAAAACTTGCTGCCATCGGTCGTCTGATCACAGACGGGAGTGAGAAAATTAACAGGGTTTTCCCTGGGGGTTTTTGAGACCAAGGTAACAAAGGCCTGCGGGGTGTGGGGGTGGTGGGGTAGGATAGTTGCAGTGTCAGATACTGCTCCTCCATCTCTATTAAATATAAAAGGAGGCTCCCACATACTTGATATTGTCCCCCCCGCCGCCCCATTAAATATAAAAGGAGGCTGAAAATCACCCGTCATGTCTGTTCTGATGATACAATACAACACATTCTACATCTCGGAGGCGACGTCTTTCCGCATACGGGCTTCTTTCGCCTTTCAAATGGGACAGCTGGAGAGACACGGGGGGAACCGGGATCTGACACAACAGAAGCAGGTCTGTGGAGCTGTGCCCTGCAGACGTGCATGAAAAAACAAGCGCGTCACACCGAATGTGTGCCGATACAGCGTCACTTTGGGTTGCGAGTGGCATAACGCGCGTCTACATTGAAAATAATGTGCGCAAAAGACGTTACATCTGAACGGCCCGCATGTACACGCGCTTTGACCAAGGTGGCGGCCAAAATCACCCAGGCAGCCCCCCTTGCCTTAGATAGGCAGGGAAAACCCTGAAAACCCTCTGAGAGCTGGCAGTATTATACTTATTATATTTCTCAAAACTTGCGCTACACTGTGCTGCACAATAAGAAGGAAACAGAATATTGTGTTTGAATAACTACACTAAATCAAACATTTTTAACTTTTGGTGAGGAAATCTACTTTTGCAAAGAGATGTAGGACGGATAATCTAGGTTGGAGCACAGACAATGGTGTAATAAAGTCAGTCAGCCAGTCGGCACAACGTTAAGGAATCAGAACCATTTCTGAGACGAGTCATTTTCTACCTTCATCTCCTGTGTTAGAACCACAGTGCTTCTGGGTCATGCAAATGAACTAATTAGGCTTTTTATGTGCTAACCTGACTAAAAGCATGATCCGTCTCTGAGTTAATTTGGCCCACCATTAGAGTGGAAACCTGCTGCGATCTAAACCTCCCTGAGAAGATGTGAGCCTGGTCGTCAGCTCTCCCATAATGATGTCCACTGTGGTCCTCTGGACGCCACGAGAGCAATGAAAATGACTATGACTTGTTATTTCTAGATGACCTAGGTCAAAGAATGAGGCTTCCACCTGCAGTGGAAAACTGATTGAGATCATGTCATTTTTAATTACACCAGCTTAAAATGCAAATTGAGAATGGCACATGGCTTTGACAAAGCAGCAATTTCCCATAATATAATCCTCATTTGATATAAGAACCTTAATTATGACAAAGTACTGATTGTCTGACCTGTGATGTTTTAATAAAATTCACAACCTGGACTGATGTGAAATGAACTGGCCCCAACCTGAATTTCTTCATAATTCACAGAGTCAAGCATGTGTAGCCCCAATTAGTCTTGTCTTCAGATATGTGTGTGTGTGTGTGTGTGTGTGTATGTGCGTCAGGATTTTGGACTAAACGCAGACTTGTGGCTTAGCAACAGTTGAATGTATTTTTGCCTGGTCACTAGCAAATCTAAAAAGGCTTTAGCTCTTTAACTGCCAAGTGTAACAGACACCAGTACAAAACAGTTCAACTGCTGTGAGACTGCATGAGCTTCAAAATGTGTCTGATATGTGTGTTCACTTAGCTGATGGTAAGACATGCTAACAAACAGTGAAGTATGGATATTAAAGAGCGTGTGTGTGTGTGCGAAAAAAAACATGAAAAAATTGAAGGGGGATAAGATTGTGTTTTGTCAGTAAAATGAGATTGATGGTGGCAATTAATTCTGCAGTGACCATTAGCTGAAGCACAGAGACCAGCAGAAGCAAGCAGCAGGAGACTGGAGACCAGAGCAGTGCAGTGTGTATGTCTGTCTCTGTGTATGCACGCGCGCATGTTAATGCATGTGTATGATATTTTAAAGTTTGCTTGGGGACCTTTGAGGTCCACTGAGTCTTTACAGGAGTAGACTATTTGCTGACTGGAGTAAATGAATTCTGACAGGTCCATTCAACATCTGTTCCACCTTCTGCCTTTTTTGTGTATTTTAGGTACATGCAAGGATAAATATATTATTGTAGTTTCTGGATTCATTTAGGGCAAATAAGACAGACCTTTGACATCTTATTACTTGGCATTTTTAGGGCAAGAAAATCCAGTTATGTGCAGTCTAACGAAAATAGGCTGTCAACCTTTAAAGATACTCAAAGGTCCTGAGGTCCTTTTTCCTCGGCAAGACATTTCAGCATAAAAATGCATTGAAATACACAACTAATCTCCTATTTTGTCTGATTATGTAGCATCGCTGGCCTTTTTCTCAAGCAATACTCTTCAAAATGTGATGGAGGAGAAACAAATGTGTCCAGGCCTTATTTTATCACCTTCATTCTGGCTGTCTGTTCTCTGAATGCCGGTGGTGTTTCCTGTGTAATAATATTACTTTCCTAACCCTCCAGCCACACTACCAACCAGTCCTCCAGTCTTCATTTCTGTTCTGTACATCTGGCTGAATGGCACTGTAATGTATGCAGATCTTAAATCACTGATAAGCTGTAATTTTTGTAAATGGTTTTCTCTTTGACCCCTGTGTTGTCATGGTTGAGCGGTCTTGCTGTAATTAAATTAGATTTTGCTGTGGGAGCAAAGAACATGAGAATCAAGGTTATAAATGAATGTTTAAGGCCCAAGTCAAACTGTGCGTTGAAGAGATGCTGCAGACTGAAGAAACTGCACAGCCTGAAAAGACCACTTCTATAGTGTTTTATTTTGAATATCTTTATGTATTTTTACTCGTGATTACACACTGTTGTCTTCTATATGGTATTTTAATTGATTTTAAAAGGATACTGGACTGAAGGGTAGACAGCTCTGATTGGCATGTGGGCCAATTATTTCCTGTTATCTACATGATGGCTGGACGTCTCTGATGCAAGTGTTTTAATTACTGTAGTAAATTAAAGCTTCTCTATCTGATTTTTAAAGCTGCCCTTTGTAGAGATTGGCAACAGCACCAATGTAGAATTGAAACTAGTGAGAAAACAGTGTGTGATTATCTAATTGGTTATAGTCCAGGCTATTAGCATGTTGAATACCTGTGTTGAGATCATAACAACGCCATTATGCGACATGCTTTAACAGAGCTCATTCATTTATGGTAAGGAAATTGCACAGTCTGGTATATTGAGTTGTTTTTAATCACTGGAAAAGAGGAGAAGAGCGAGTGTTCAATATTGTAGCCTCGAAGATGACATTTTGACCTCAGTGCCCTCCCTCTGACATCTAATGAGTAGCACTGAGATGAAAAGCGCAGAGCTGATAATGAATTTATACACCACAAGAGGTGCTTTCAGTGTGCTGAGTTGACTCATCTGTGTTTTGTATTCTTCCCAGCAGCTGGCCAGTATTGGGATGTGTCTGTGTGGTTATTTTGTTACTTTGCCTGGGTCTGAAGCAAGGCCTGCAACAGCCATGCTATCACACACGCAGGGGTCTGTTGGCCGCGGGGAACCAACTTATTTTAGCAGGGAAGTCGACACATGAGTGAACTTACAATGCTAACATAGCTAAAGGAGCTATCGGAGCAGAAAAGCCCAAACCAAAACAAACAAAGGGCTCTTGTTAGGCACAGGCTGCCACAGGCAGACCAGGCTGACAGTGGAGGACTTGGCACTGTGACAAAAAGCACCATTCATTCATATTAATGTAAAAGTGTTTCTTCCAAGGTTTGGCATTATTCACTAGCTCCCTGTGGCATCACATACCAATCTGCCAGCCACATCCCATCAGCCCATCTGAGAGGATGAGTGTTGCTTAGAAACCTCCTGGAGACATTGACTGAAGTTGACATTCAGAAGAAAGTCGAGCCCAAACAAGTGCTCGGAGGCAGGGCTGTAACTAAATGACTTCACAACAGTAAAACTGTGACACCCAGGTCATATTATAGCTAAACGAACCATCATATTCATTATTGATTAATCTGACTGCTCGTTATGTTCTTGATTAATTGTGTGGTCAATCAGAAAATAGAAACAAATGGTCATTACAGGTCTGCAGAAAGTGCAGGGTGACACCTTCAAATTGGATTTTGCGCTGTTGACATAAATGAATTTGATGCATTTTACAGTCGAGACAGAAGAGCAGCATGTCATCGTAACTAAGAGGTGTTTTTCAGTGAAAAAAAACAAGAACCTGGAAGGAGTCATTGATTTTGATAAACCGTGACCTTCAGCTGATATCTGGTGTTTATCAGTGAGCGCCCACCGTCACTCCTGCCCACTTGGGACCAGTCCATTTTTGGAGGTTATCTTGGGGGACTTGCGCTGGGTGATTCATCTACCACTCCCTGTGCACTGAACTCATTTGTTCAGTGCTAACATTAATAATTTATAGCGAGTGTGAACGAAGGGGAGCCTCAGCTTTCTGACTGTCAGGCTCGTCTTCAGTCTCCTCCTCCAGCCTGTTCGGTTGCATTTCTCCTCTCGCACTTTATATGAATTTCACATCGCTCTCTCCCACCCTTCTCTCTTACTTCCTATCTCTTCGTCTGTCTTTTTCAGTCTCACTCTGCTGCTCGTGCTCTGTCATCTGCTAGCTTGGTGTTTAGACTGTCCTGCTGCATTGGAAATACTGTACTCCTTTAATACAGTACTTTGCCTGTCAAGAGAGGGTGATCATTTTCTCTCACGCCTGAATCACATCAGTCTGCCCAGTGAAACAGATGGATCCCCCTGGCAAACAGTGCTCATGTTAGGATGTACTATTAGCATTGTGGGTTAGAGTCCATGCTGATTCATTCACTGCTTTCCATGTATTTTCTTGAAGGATCAACATTCAGTGCTGTAAATTGTATTGTATGGATGTAACGATTACCAGCATTACAGTTAATCCTGGTAAAATTCTTACACGGTAGCGAAACCATGTGTGTGTAAATAAATCGCAGGATCTCGGTGGATAATTATTGGGATATAATAACAGCCTCACCGAAGTCTCCTTATGCAGGCACAGAGTGCATATGTAGCTTGTAACGTATGATTCTAGACTGAAAGCATGGCGGACAGAAAAAAGGAAAAAAAAGGATATGGGCGTATTTTGGATTTCGCAAGAGGGCTGAAGGACAGCTGGAATATCGCAATTATATAAAAACGTGATAATTTGGTAACTATAATCGAGATGTCAAATTTTTCATATCGTTACATCCCTATTGCATTTATATCAGAATCTGCCTGGTGACAGAAGCAGTAGAAACAGGGTCAACATAACTTTTGGTCAAAGAGAATCGAAGATAAATGTGGAGTTGCTGCAGATCATATGTTCCTGCACCTCTCACAACACCCTGTTGTTGGTGTAGAGACTCACCATTGCTGATGGGAGCACCATGACATTTTAGAGATGTACAGACCAGACTGTCTGGCCAGTTTGTCACTCAGGTCTTTACGCCCTGCCCATTTTTACCACATCCATTCACTAACTGTCTAACACATCAGACTTTGACCTGCTCCTCTTTGCATATCTGTGAGCGGTCATAATGCGTTGGCTCTCTGGTGTATTTCAGCATCATTAATCTGTGCCTGACATTCTCTGCAGCATTTTTGTGCCGCCACCCTCAGCCCAGCAACAGAGTGAGCGTGAGTCGCATCCTGTACCAAAACCGCACTTTTCTATCTGCCAATACCATACAATAACTTCCTCAACTAAGAACTCCCAGGTCTAACCTCCATCTGTAATCCCATGCCAACAAGTAGGAAGCTGCACAACGGCCTGGAGAGGGTAGCTGGCTGCTGATTAATAAGCACTTCCACTCCCACACCATTGAACGCTGGAACATACAGACTGAACATTACTGGATAAAACCCAGTCTAAACATAGGCCCCCTGAGTCGTTGTTGCCATGGGCTTTGCGCACTGTCTTTATTTTCTTTAAAGAAACGGCCATCTCTAATTAAGTGTCCTGAACACTTGAGCCCAGATGATATATCACAAGCTATCCTTTCTTTACAGGCTCTCCTTGGATTGTCCCACTCTTAATCTAGTGTAACATGCCTCCCTCCCCATGTGATTAGACTAATGGTAAAAGGTCAAGTGTGCCTGCAGCCTTCAGGGGTTACACAGAGATTTAAGACTTATTAAGTGTTATCAAGATCATGACCGCACTGGAAGTAGAAAACCAATGATGTTGATTTGTATTTACTTATTTAATTCATTGGTTTATTTAAAAGAGGCCATGCAGTGTAATAAATATCACTGTAGTCCAGCTTTCTTTAAATGCTGTGTTTCCCAGGGCAATGGAAAAAAGTCACAAGTAAATGGAAAACCTTTTAAAAATGTGATACTGTCTTCCTTCTAGTTACTTCTAGTTAAAATGGGTGTGATGTTATAAACTTTGGTACGACGGTCGATGACTGTTTACTACTGAATCGCAGTTACGACGTACGTCATCCATCTGCGCCAGCAGAGAAAACTGATTGTCCCTAAGCAAAACAAACAATGTTAACCTACATAACCTTGTTGTTATGGCATTTATGTGCATTGAGACAAATCTGAAGAAGAGGAGAAGGAGGAGGAGGAGGAGGAGGAGGAGAACGTGGGTGGGGTCATGGCTGAGGCCAATTTGTTTTGATTTAGTGCCGGTGTTGCAGTGACCATAGCGTCATTTCCTGCTACATTTCTATTGGCTGATTAGTAGATGTAGGTCGTAGCAGCTGTCACACTGTGAAATAGTCACCCTAAATTTCTGGCACTGTCAGAAATTTATCTCAGGTTATCTTTGGTCGCAAGACGTTGACAACGGCCGTCCTTGAAACTGTCTCACAGTGCGGCGTTCAACCACCGATTTAGAACCACAGATGCAATGTGTCTGCAACGGCCCAAAATCGCACAGCGCATACCCGCCATAAATCCAATGATCAACTACTGTGACGACAAACAGGAGGAATATGTGTGAGTTAAAACAGTCCTGTCTTTACCAGGTCTAGACTTGGGCTCTCAGTCAAATTGAAAAATGCCCTCAGACCACACCGAACTATCTGTGGCCAAGTCATGCAGGCAGGGAGCAGTCTGAGATATGATGAAACACAGATTGTAATCATGGCAGGTACAGGCAGGCAGAGCAGACAACGCTGGAACAGTGAAGGCACCGCAGATGATCTGACGCAGTGTGACTGATGGCTGCTGTCTATGTATGTAATATACTGTAGAGTTGGAATGAGCAGCAGCCAGCTGGGCAGGTGACTGGGTCAGGTGATGAGCTGACACGGGAACTTCTAGTAGCCATTGATGGTGGGCAGGTGTGAATCAGTGGGTCTGTAATGATGGAGGAGGTTGGCACTGTGTGCACAACACAGATGAATCCGATACACTTTGGGTGGAGGAGAGGTGGATGGAGCAGCTGTCACCCAAACAAACATTTATTACACGCTATTTTCTTGCAATTTCGTTCATAAGCTTTGCCTTTACTGTGAGGTAGGTGCACTTACGTGAGGTTATTTGTTATTGATTTTTTTCTTTGAATTGGCCCAATTTTTGTGAAAACCTTTCTCCTGCTTCTGTTTCTTTTCACTTTCAACCACTATTAGTGCCAAATCGTCCCTTTTTCATCCACTTAACATTTGATCATGGATGTTAATGTGCCAACGCCGTCTCCTGACATGCATTAGCATAAACAGTACAGCTTCTGAATGCTTTTTTAAAAGTCAATTCATCTCCCATGTGACTTGGATGCAGTATTTTGGTATGCAAACTGTAGCACCCAGCTACTCTCAATGAGCTCCACACACATACACTGATGAGGTTCATTAATAGCTCTCCTCCTTTTCATTAACACTTAAGTTCATCCTCTCTTTGTTGAGCTTTTTTTCCCTTGATCTGCAGTAATGAACAGTATACAGTTCTCATCCTGCGTTTTCTTGAAATACATTTCCATACAGGAAGTTGTTTTGTCCTAGTTTACAGCCGTAACACCACGCAGACACCGAGTAATTACAAGCCTGTCCGGAACAGATTTGCATCCCGCTGCGTCCAATCTCGCATCTCATTTCAACATTTCCAATCGGTGTTAGTGACTCATCTCCATCAGCTATAGAGACATCGGTGAATCCTGATGCCCTCAAACTGCCCCTGAGTGTCAGGTAAAGCTCCTCGCTGAAACGTCTAAACAGCTGGAAACAATGCTCAAGGTTTTTTCCAATGTTTTTTGCAGGCCTAGAGCAGGAAACAGGAAGTTGACTCAGCAGAGGTGGTGTTTTCCCCTTGGAGATAAACAATATCAGTTTCAGTTGGCTGCCTGTCTGCCTTCTCCCTGTCATCCCCTGCACATTCAGACATATCAGGGTCAGATCCATTCACACCATAAAAAGAGAGCAGGAATCGGGGATAGGAATTTCCTGCCGCCTGTTATTGATGCTTAAAAGGTCTAGGAGAGCAGCCTCTGAAAAGTGCCCTTTCAGCACTTTATAGTCACCCACCCCCAGTCTGCCAGGAGAGCTGCTTTATTTTATTGGACAACACAAGGAAAACAGTTGAGATTTATGAGTCATATGGCTGTTTGCACTAACATTCTGCTTTCCTAGCTAAAGGCGAGCTGTAAGTTACCGCTCTTTCACTCCTGCCTTCATCGTTCACTCTTGCTTCATAATCCCCCAGCCCTCTTCCTCAACCCCCTCATGTCTCCTCTTTGCTCCTCTTCGAGTGTTTGAATTGTGTTGGAGGTCTTATGAGTCCCTTGGGGGTCAAATTGCCCGATAACCCCACGAGGCACCCGGCTTTAATTTAGTTCTTGTTGCTCAAAGGATTTGTGTTTAAAAAATAGTTTGTTTCATAACAGCACCCCCCCCCTCAAAATTGTTAAGACTCCATGAACTCTCCATGGACCTCTTGATTAACACGAGGAGGAACGGTATATAGCACAGCACAGGGTCATTTTATATTTCTACCTAATTGCCAATAGTTTCATTCAGAACATGAGAACCTGCTCTTGATATTGTGTGTAATTTTGTATATATGTATAAAATGTGTATACAGATTTGCGGGGTGCCGTATAGCTCAGTGAGATGAGCAGGCTCCCAGGCTATAGTCCTCGTTGCAGCTGGCCCTGGTTCAAATCCCGAATCCAGTGGCCCTTTGCTGCATGTCATCACCCACTCTCTCTCAACTCTCCTGTCAATTAAAGCTCAAAAAAAGTACTAAAAAAAAAGTATACATATTTGTAAACGCATAAGTCACTTGATTAGCTAAAAATATGAGATATGAGATATGATATTGTTAATGATGCAGAAAATCAAATGTATCGCCACAGATCTGCAGAGAAACTTTGGTCATGAAATCCAAACTTGTGCGGGCTGCAAATGTGCAGGGTTGTACACTACAGCTTTTTTTATACTTGGACAACGTAAAGGACAAAACTGCAAAGTGACATCATATCGGGCCATTAACTCTAACAAGGTCAGTTTTAGTTAAATAATAGCCTTCAAACTGTGGTATTTTCCCCCAGCTTCTGTTGAAATAGATGCCCTGTCTTTCCTGCTGAGCTGAGCTAAACCTCCCTTTAGCTCTGTTATCCCAAGCATGATGATGATGAGTGCCTCCAGTATGCCGGCATCAAAAAAAAGGCGTGGAATTGTGTACCCCTCAACCTTTTCTTCAAACATTAAAAGTTAGAAAAGAGAAACTGGAGTTTACTGTGGGGACAGGCGCGAGGTCAGAAGCCAGCCTCCACAATGCATTCCTCACTGTGACACTCGTGGTTCATAAACAGGAGCCTGTGAAGCCTGAATGCGACGACAAAATAAAGACGGGCAGAAAATATTTTCAAATGAGGAATGAGTTGTTGGAGCTGTGGCATGGACTGCTGTTTGTGTGTATGTTATGACACTTTTCCTCTGAGGTGTGTTGTGCCATGGGACTGAATACTTTAAAAGAGGACTGACGGGCTGTTGTTTTGCCTCTCTGCTTAAGACAGAGCCTCACCCCAGGGGTCTCCCCCAGAATACAGCTAAATATACCAAACGGAAAAAGGAAAGAAACGTGCGCCTGCCTTTGTTTTAAAGTGTTTGATTTGGGTGGAGGAGTGTATTTCCCAGAGACAGCTCAGTGAGCCGCGGCGTGCCCTTTCCCCATTTTCACTTTCATGGGAATTGAATATTTGGCAAAAGCAATTTCCCATGTTGCCGCACCAGAGTCCTCGGAAAACGACTAGACATGACCATCTAATCTCCCAGTTCCCATTAAACCTTTTTTGCCCAAACAAAAACACACACATACACACACATACGGAGGCTTATTCCAGTACAGTTCGCCAGCAGTACCTCTGGAAAAAACTGCTGCTGTGGGTCCTGGGGAGAGAAGGCCATGCTGGAAAATCGCTGTGGGGATCAATAAGGCAATTTTCTGTCGGGTCAGCGTCTGACACTCAGGTTATTTACTCTTTGGGGCGGTGGTGTGAGGATAGGTAGTGGCAGTGTTCGTGTGTTGGTAGACATATTGCCTTGCTTACCTAATCTCTCTCTGAGTGCTTTGATCATGACAAACAGCCTCAGCAATGTCCTAGAACAGTCAGGAGATACAGCCCATCATGCTTTCACTCAGTGTCCCGTCTGTTTTCTGTTACTGGGCAGCCAAAATAAATTTCCGTCACTTCTAGCATACTTTCATAGACGAGGATATCTGAGATTGTTGGTGGGTCCCTGAATCTATTTGAGATTATTCAGTGCTGAAATGTGTAAGTAGAAATGTCTCAGGCTCATAAAGGGACACCTTCTGGCCCATGGCTTGTCTCACTTTGGTGATACAGGCTTCAAGAACAACTCCAGGAAGATTTTACAACTCCCTTTTGACATAACATTAGCATATATAAGAGTGGGGACTTCTGGCTCCACTAAAGCACTAAGTTTGCCTGTGGTGTCAAAAGCCAGATGTTGACGCGCTGTTACTGGAGCTTGATGCACGGCTTCGGAGCTATACCTGCCTGAGGGCAGAAAGCAAACAGCATTATCGGATAGCTTTTAGGGAGGGGTGAGGCAGATGGCTTCCCACCCTGAGCCTGGTTCTGCTCAAGTTTCTGCCTCTTTAAAGGGAGTCTTTCCTTGCCTCTGCTGCTGTGCTCTTGCTCATGGTGGGAATTGTTGGGTGTCTGTAAGTAATAGGAGTACAGCCTATACAGGGATGAAACGTGCCCTGAGAGAACTTCTGTTGTTATTTCATGCTGTATAAATAAAGTTTGACATGGCTTCACCTGAGGCAAAAGTCAAAATCGTCATAAATGATTATAATTGAATATCTAAATATTAACTAAAGAGGAACTATGCAGGATTTTTACCGTAGCTATGCTACATTTTACCTTCATTAAACAGCTTCAGAGTAATTGTGATGGTTACATACATGACTTGGAACTTGTTACAGGGAGAATGGAGGCTCTCTGTCTTCCACATGTAGTGTCTCTTAGCTGAAAACCAAACTTGCAACATCAGAGCCTCTGACCCGGTGTCCTGCTCTTGTCTCTGCGCACCACAACGCAAACGCGCCCCGTAACCAGTAATCTTTTGTTTATGACAGATAAGACAACACAAAATACACATCGTAACATCATATATGATAAATAACGTTATCCACCGCCCCATGGATTGCCTTTTCAACGGCTTTGTCAAGAACAAATGCACATGGCCGGGAGGAGGGTCAGCAACACAGAGGAAAAGCGACTGGACTTGCTTAGTTCTTCTTTAAAGTTTAACAAAACAAGTCGTTAGCGTATGAAAACTTGGGAACTGATGAATCACAGAAAGAAAGGTTCGGCAGATTGAGCAATGATTGAAATTGGGAGTAATGATTACTCCCATGATTGATTTAATATGTCAATCATTTTTCCAGTTTGGTCTAAAAAAACCCACTTCTACCTGTTATAATTTTCCACAGCCGTCAACAGTCTAAAACAGTCCGGTTTAATGTCGACAGAGATCCATCACATCCTCACATTTGAGAGAAATGGAACCACCGACTGAAATTAATATTTGATTGTCATAATATTTACCGTTAGTTTTCTTTCAGTCCTCTAAACAATTAATCACCTATAATCATCAGTTCTAATCAGGCACTGGAGTCACATCAGTGCATTTTTAAATTCCTCTCTACGTTTAATGTAGTTGAATCTTTTTATTGTATTTCTGCGTTGTGTTTCTGCACTTATTTTTGCATTCCTTTGCAAAGTTAATTTCCAGTTCACTCCATTAAAGACTGCCTGGGCTTCCCCAAGGCAGTGCATTACACTTTACTTTGTACATGTAGATTTAATTAGTGATTTCTATTTTTCTCCCTTTCATCAGTGGAGAGTGTACCGCAGGCATGTATAATACGCTGCTATATAGCTGTGAGTAGGAAGAGACAGCTGGCGAAGGGGGTCAGCGAGGGGAATCTGAGTAACACAAACACAATGTGTCTGAAACCGAAAATTCCTGCGTGTGGTGTCTGAAAATCTCCAAGGATTAGCGAAAGAATTCAGAGAGCTGGGAGACCTAACTGATCTATGTGGAGGTCTAACATTGCTCAAGTGCTTCCAGTGTCTGTGATGAAAACCATGCCTTTTCTCACTTTCTAGATATTTCTAATGAGCAAGTGTAGTGCTGTGGATTGCGCTCCCCCACCCCCCTCGTGTTGCCTGTGGAATAACAGGAATCCCAGGGGAGATGGGAGTTCAGATGATTTATGCACAGATTCTATATTTACAGAGGCCAAGACTGGATTCTTTGAGTCTTAACAGCTGTGAAAAACAGCAGGTTATCTGTATCACAGAGGTCTGTAGTGAAACATAAAGATCCGAATTTACACAAATAGGCCTATCATGCAAATGAGCCACATCAGTGCCCTTTTTTATGCACTCAGTCTCAAAAGATGATTTATGCTACATTACAGATTGTGGTGTATTCAAGGTGAAATGGAATCCTGAGATTCTCAGACTAATGAACACACTGGTACCAGCTGACATTCTCCTAATGTGATGATAACCACGCTCAGTGACCACCTCCACTAAATGTGGTTTCATAGAACAATACATACATGAATACACACACAGAAACACATGTAATATTCCGCTAAATGTTGAGTAGATGGTTTGGACATGTGGAGGATTATTTACATGTTTCAAATCTGTAAATGCTTTTGTGTTTGGTTACAGTGACAGTTCTTCTTTTGACCATACCAAATGTAATTTAATACACATTTGATGCAATGCCGTTTTTACTGTACCACTCCAAAGTAATCACAGAAACTGTACAGCCTGTGAAGTGTCAGGCTCTATTTTCCTCATGAGCCCACTGCCGTGTATATAGATGAACTGAGCGTTCATGTATGTAATCTCACTTCAGGGGTGGAGGCAGAGCTGGCAGCACCAGGTGTACTGTCAAAAAAAAGGAAGGGGCTGTGCGTAAACTGTCTACAGAATATACTCTGGATACATCACCAAGCCATCCCATTTGACTGCCTCGCCCGGGTGACGTGTTCTCAGAGCCCGGGCCCATCTTCTTTCCAATTACAGCAGCAGTGCCAGTGGAGTGGCCTGTTTGCCTGACAGGGAGCGCAGGGCACACTCGGCGAGCTGGGATGCCTTGCGGTGAGGACTGGGATAAGGAAAGAGGGTTTTACATCGATGCAAACGCTCCATCTGGTTACACAGCGAGCACAGTTAAATTCACTAATGGATGCTGTCAGTCTCAGTTCATGCTGGTTAGCGTCACAAAGTTATCAGTCCTTACAACTGCAGCGTCGGCATAAGTACTGAATACAAGTCTGGCTTGATCCGAATCTAAAAAATGTTGGTGTCAATGGAAATTTACAAACAGTAGCAGACATTCATTGTAGTACGTCTTATTTATATATTAATTCTGTTTTGGTTTTATTCGGATCACCATGTACAAGACCAACTGCTTGATTTCCTTTGATATGTTTTTTTCTTTTCATTTGAGGCCTTGCCACTAAAAAGCACAAAGAACAATGTCACATTTACAAGTGTAATAAGGACTTGTGATGAATAGCATTTCATTGTTTCATTCTTAATAATGCCCCTGCCTCTCTTTGGTGTATTTTTAACTAGAAGGTGTTGCACCCAAACAAGAGAAGCACATGTCTCAGTGGATTTAATTGCAAGTGAGTTACAGGATTTTTTAGTGATTCCCTTTGTTGCACACGTTTGTCGTCTGTGTTTGGCAGAAAAACTGATCAATGTTTTTATGGAACCCCTCTGCTGTATCTGGCCTTAAAAAGCCTCCCAATATCTACGATGATCTGGATCCCCTTGATGACAAAATTATCTTTTTTGATTTTCTTTGATATGCACTTGTTTTGCTGTGAAATCTAGAAAGTAAGTCAAAGTAGAAAAATAAAGTCCCAAACAGGTCCCAATCAGTATTGGACATTTATTAGTACTTTGCCCAGTACACGCAATTCAGTATCTACCCACGGTACTTCTGACAGCTCCACCCAATTCACCACCACATTACTACCAGTGTTTGTTTCCTGCAGGAGGCGTTTGTTTAAATCAATAACAAGTTTTTATATTCGCTGCCAAATCTGACAGCCGCAGTGACGGAGAAAGACAGAGGGGCCAAATTGCTTTAATACAAGAAGTCATCTTTCTGGGAGAGAGAGATAAACGTACAAGTATCAGGAGACGGAGCGATAAAAGGGACTTGAGTGGATAAAACAACATTTGTGAGTCAACACAAGACTTGAGCGGTCAGGGGAGGGAAGAACAGGCAGCGATACCCGGCCTGTCTGTGTCTCTCACAAAAGACAGCGCCGCTTCCTTTGTGCCACTCCAAACACATCTCTGGCTGGCACAGACGTGAATGACGAGAGGCCGCACTTGTTTCTTTCCGACGCCGAGGCTGCATCCTCCCCTCCTCCACCCACTCTCGCCCCAGCACCCACCCCCTGTTGATGAAGAGTGGAGGGAAAAACAAAGACAAGCATTGTTTCACCGTCTGGTTTGTGTGTGTGTGTGTGCCGGGGGGAGGAGGATAACATGGAATATACCTTTAATAATAGAGAGAGAGAGGCCTCTGGGTAGCACTGACACCTAATGTGGCGAGTGACAACCCAGTTATTATAGCAAGGAATTTTGGGAACCCTTGTTGGGACAGGAGCTATTCATAGGCAGTCTTGACCGGAGAGCCTCTTAAAACGGGGAACAGTGTCGTTCTTTGTCATAGCTGTAGTTACAGATGCATTCAAATGCCTCGCTTGCCACTGAGACATTGTATTCAGAGCGGAGTAAGTGGTGGTGAATGGGTGGAGAGAGGGGCGAGGAGGGGCGACTACACAGGCTGGTGCAGGGTTAGGGGTGGCACCGCACCCTCCCTGATGGAGCCCCCCCCGCCATGGCCTCAGAGTGACATCACTGCAGCTTTTGTTTCTGCCCCTGCTGAGCACCAATTAGCCCCATTGCCGCCTGCTACTGGAGAGCAGGCCTTTGTGCTCCGGCAGCCCAGCAGCAGCCGCGTCTTGCTCGTTGGCTTGTGGTTCACTCTGCATGTCATCCAGCCAGGAAACAGGATGCTGTGGTAGTAAGTGATAGCACGCCCAAGCTGTCACATACTATATGCTCAACTGTTCAGTTGGCATTACATCAAGAGGACCTCTGGCATAGTTTTTTTTAATGCTTATTTACCGTGCTGCTCCGGTACAAAGCACGACAGTGTTTGTATCATAACGTCTCCTGTTGGTTTCATCAGACAAGTGTGCAGATTCAGAAGGAGTCAATAAGGAGTGATAGAATATACATATATTAATACTTGTATATCTTCTCGCGTGAGCGTTTAAGTTTGAATGAAGGCGACAGGCTTAATTTTTTTTTAAGTCTGGAATTTGGGATTGTGCTTCTGTGTTTAGTTTCCTGCTTGTAAGCTTAATTTTACAAGCTGCGACGTGTGCGTGCACTCACAGACTTGTCAGGATTACTCAAGGTGAGCGTCTGTACACTGTGCTTTTAACAGAAAACAAAGGATTTTGCAAGAGAGAGGTTGGGACATTTAACTTTTGACTGAGCAGTTTCTTTCTGCGAGGAGGTTTTAGCTAAATAATGACTTTGTAGAGCCATGTAAAAATACTCAGAAAGCACCTCAACATACAGTGTGTAAATGTGTAGAGATAGATGGGATTAAAGGAAACTGATCTTTTCACAGAGTTCCACAGCTGCAAACTCCAAACTGTACGTTCAGAAGACTAACAGACCTGCGCTTTTAAGCACACACTTTGACCAGTATGACATTGTGAAGTACACACAGACCAGACCACGTGTTTGCTGTGGTGAACGACTGACTCGCACAGTCTCATCCCTCATTGTGGTTTCCAGTCACATCTGACTTTGGCTAATCTGGGGATTGACGGCGACTCATTGAAAGGACTCTTACAATGCCGGCTCTCAGCAGGATTATGAAGGATGCGAGAGCACACAGCTGAATAAGGGTCGTCTGGAGACGTTGATCCAGCTCACTTCCTTTAGCCTTTTCACTCCTCCAATCACTGTCAACAATCCAGCATGCAGGACCTTGTGTTTGTTTGGCAGTACAGAGTGTCCGCTCGGGCTTTTGTCGTCCGAAGACCCCTGACATCAGTATTCCTTCAGTGAGAAGAACAACAGACTATTTTGCTACTTTATCTCCTTTCACCTTTGTTCCATTACTCCAGAAAGTGCCTCTCATTGAGGACAAAGTGAAGGCCATTTAGCTGAGTGACTGTCTCATTCCCAGTGTTGTAATTGTCTGCATTCTCTCACTGTGGCATTGATAACGGTGCTGAAGTTGCAGGTCAGCGGCCTCGTGGCACCACCACCCTTGGCGAATGTGAATCATTCACGGGGCTCAAAGTTAACCTGTTAACCCTGCTCAGAGTTGGATCGTCAGAGTTGTCATATCATGTGTACACTGTGGCTGGAGTAAAGGTCAAATGGGAGCCAGCCTCGGGAGTTTCCAGAGATTGTCCGGTTTGTTTTTGCTGAAAGAGTCTGTGGCTTTAAAAGATCATGCGAGATGGGATGGACATCATTAGTATTTTTGGTCACATAATCTAAAAACAACCCTGCTATCACATGACTGACTGTAAATTCTGCTCGTCTCGTTTTGGTATCCTTGACATTTACGCACAGTCGACTTTTATTCAAGACTAGCATCGCTACCAGTAGCATCAGCACCACTCAGGCTACCTCTCAGATCTCAGCTCTGAGCTAAGTCCCTTTCTTTGGGGTGCTAGTGAAATCTTGAAGTAATAGTTACATGTTTGTATAATATCGTCCTCGGAACATGACGTGTTTATTTTTTCCCCCAGAGCGCTTCATCAAGCTGCTTCCCCTTTGTACCTTTCTCTAGCTGTGTTGGATCTGACCACAAAAGTCAGTAATAGTGTGGGGAAGCCTTTGTGTTGTGAATTTTATACTTAAATGAAAAACTTATTTTGGAGATAAAAGCTGGAACAAAAACTGCTTCACGGCAAAGTACGAGTACAAATAGTCGCACAGTTCGTCTCATCACTTGCACACAATCCCACCTTTGTCCAATCTCATTCTACAGTTGTATACAATAGCCTATTGTATGGAGTATAATACAGCTGTAGCTTACAAGTGTGCTGTATAATAGAGAGCAAAATGAGTACTGTAGGGTGATTTTACACTTGCAACGTCTATGCAACGTGTATATCAGTATGTACTGTGCTGGTAGTGCTGCAGTTGATGTGAGACCCTTCCATCTCCAATTTTGTGATCTCACTCAAGATGACACATAAATTTGTATGAGGTACGCCTTTGCATGCAGCATCAGTGGAAGTTCCTGTATCCGCATTATACTTGCTGATTGTAGCAGTTTGATTTGTTATGCCACTTCACCTGTGAAGAAACACCTCCAGCCTACACCTCGCCCTTTACGCAGACTCTTAATTTTCACTTAGCTCGTCACTTTATGTCACGCGTTCTGCAGCAGCACTTAGCTCGTGCACACAGATGCCATTGTGCCAGCTGAGTGACATGCTCCGGGGTCTCGGAGACAGTGATCCACTGGGTGAAGCAAAGTGGACTGCTGATTGACATCTTATTATAGGGACCTACTTCTCTCTGGAAGGCCTATCAGGGAACTGAGACGGTGATCATAGAAGTCCCTGTACTGACACAGGATTGTTTTCTTTGTGCAGCGTCAGCATTAGTAAGCCATCTGATCCTTTCTTAAAATGTAAAAGGAAACTGAGAGTTTCATAGAGGCCAGAGGTTAGGGGTAAGGTAAAGAGAAAACCTGTTGCTTATAACACCACTGCATTCAAGTCTTACACATTAATGCTTCCTAATCACACATGCCACAGAAGATTAAATCATCCTTTCACCTTAGCATTCTGCTGAGTTATAATTCACTTTTGAGGGAGAGATGATTCTACTAGTTGGTAGTCCACTGGTGGTTCTTTGTGGCCACAGGGCTTTCTGCAGGATGTGATAACAGTTGTGTTCTCTGGTTTAACTGCTGTCCCCGAGCCACCTCTTTTTACAGCTGTGTAATTCAGCCTCTTTTTACTTTCCCGGCATGTCTCATACACCCCAACTCTAGGCCCTAATTAAGAAGTGGATGTTTTCCTCCAGGGCTCAAATGTGTATGTTTGCCTGCACGAGTGGGTGTGTGAGCATGTGAATGTACGTATCAGTGCTTCCGAGGGAGCAGCCGAGTTGCATGTCATCCCGTGCTACTGAAACAGAACGTGGAAGCTGTCTGAGCAACAGATAGGACCTGCTGCATAATCTCCAACCCTTAGGCTTCACTCTGTTCTTTTTGCTTAATATGAAATATATAGTCAAGATGTGACAGTGAAGTTACAGTCAGTAGAGACACCGCACATGTAACATGTACTGTACTGTGCCATCCTAATTGGGGTAATGTCTTCCTCTGGTTGGTTATAATCCACAGTCTCATGTGTATTATCTCATGGTAATGTAGTTTTACCATATTGAGAGAAACCAGCCAATGCATGTTAAAAAGACTATTTTTATAGTCGGTGCTCACTCATGAGAATATTTCTCAGAGATCACTGACAATCAATCTCTTCAGCTACTTCTCCTGCTGCTTCGGTTTGAATTGTGTTGGTAAGTCTTTGTTTTGTCTTCAGCCTTTTTTTCTGCTCAGCAACTAAGGCAACAACTAGTGGTTCGTTTCATCCACATTATTATGTTCAGCATAGTTGTTTTAATTGCTTTGTCTTCATGCAAAAAGCACCCTTAGCATTTATCACACCTAAGTGATGTCTGGAAATGTCTTGGTTTTTTATAAAGGACACTAATCTGGTCTTTAGGGAGAGTTAATGATATAAAAGCATAAAAGTATGAAGTTTATGCTGAAGAAGTTTGAACCAGGAAATCAAATTAAAAATGACATTAAATGTAATTTTATGGTGAAAATATTTGCTATTTATTCTGCTAATGGACTGTTCAATTAATCAATAATTCACTATAATTAGTTCTTCCTGAAAATAATTGAACTAAGGTTCCAGCACATTAAGTCACAAATGTAATCAGTTTGACTGTGAGGTTCTTAGACAGAACCAGCCCAAATAGTCATAAACAGTATCACGAGTTGTATTTAATATAACCAAAATATATTTGTGTCAGTTAGAGCAGCAAAACAGTCAGTTATTTGAAATTGAAGATGGTAGATTATTACTTTAACCTAGCTCTAAAATCATCATAGTCATTATTTGACCGGGCCCAGATGCATCCACACATACCCACACACGTGCTGGCCATCCTTTATCATTCTATTACTCCAATTAACGGCAGCCTGCAGCTTCAGTGGTATTGTATCTGTGATGTGACGGCTCTATCAGTCTTGCTTGGCCACAGCGCCGCACACAAAGCATGACAAATGAGAGAGGCCTCTCCCTCATTACCTGAACTGTAATCACTGTGTTGCCTGATAAGATAACTGTCACACCGCGTGCTCGGCTATTGACAACATTAGCAGTTCCAATCAACTATCTGCGCTATCTGCACAGGTGTGGTGAAACGAGACAAATGGCAAGTGCAATTGATCGCTGCACTTACCTTTTTGAATTTTGATTGACTGTGTGAATGTTAGTTCAGACGTGGCCTTGGGAAGGCCACGGGAAAGGTGACACAGATGCAGGTAAAGGCAATGAAGCATTTACCTATTTGCATAGGAAAATTCTCTATGTTCTCTTCCAGTCTGTGGTCATCTTCCAGGTGTGTGCCATAGCATGGTGAAAGTGACTTTTCAGTTAATCGTGCCAATTCACAGCAAGGGGTCTATTCTCCCCCACCTAGCCCAGGCATCCCAAGGGGAGCCCCAGGGTAGAGTGAGATAAGAGCAGCACCGAGGGAGCTGTTCTGGGCTTGGCTCAGGTCTGCTGTTGGCTTGTCCCCCGTGCTCCCCCCACAGGTCTGTTTGAGCAGCCTTGGTCGGTCGAGCGAGGCTCAGCAAGATTTTACGGAAAGAGAACCTTGGCTCAAAAGAAAAGACTTGGCACAAGTCTGCATCGAGGCAGTTATGAATGAACTTAGCAACCGCATTGGATTGGACAAAATGCTGGTGCAAAATAGCCCAATTAAATGTTGCTATGATTTTTTTTCCCTTTTGAAGATCATAGAACATCATAAAACAGCACAAAAATAGATGTTTAACTGTAACTGACCGCATGTGAAACTAACATGAGAGCACCCTTGGTTTTTGTACTGTTTGTCATGTAATTGTAACCATGCCCAGGGTAGTCATCAGAGGAAAACATGTACATTTGTGTCCATGTGAGTGTGTGTGTGTGCTCTCATGTACAGGTATTGAGCTGCGTTGGTTTGAGGCTTGCCCTCTCACTGTGATTAGTCACACAGACAGATGTGGTCTGCAGGCCACGTTGCGTAATTTGGACCAGATGTAGGTGGAGAGTTTTCAGCCAAACGCTGAGCTTGAAGCCTTTACTCCCTAAACCCCCCAACCCCCCACCTATCACTGTTGTCTATCCTTTGACTTCTCAGGGGTTTCCCATAGAGGAATGACTTTCAGATGGTGAGTGAGTGGGATTGTTTTAGTCTAAACCTTCAAAGTCATGTCCGGAGAGGAGTTTGGAACAGCATGGGCTCTACTGGCCATTTCATTTTCTTCAGGTCATACCCTGTTGTTTGTTTACCAAATCCCTACCTCAGTTTGTTTTGTTATCATCTAGTCCCCCCCTCCTGATCTCTTTCCTTCTGGTCATGATGCATGGTGCTTGACAAAAACCTGACCTACACAGAGTGGGGAAAAAATAGAAAAGATGGCCTAAAAGATGACCAGGGCTTCAACACTGTGGCTCAAGATGTGCTGGGATTTTTAAAACAACAGTCCCACACTTTGACATTTTAGTTATCCTCAGAGTCTCTCTTTGTCCCGCCTTTCACCGGTTTATAAAAACTGCTTTCCCTTGTTTCCCTCTCTCCCTCTTGTGAAGCTAAACATGTATGACGGGAGCAAAAGGCAGGGGAGCGTGAATGTCAACAACCGATTAAACGCAGTTTGGTTGCGGAGACTGAGTCACCCCCTCTGTTCATTTATGTTGTCAGTTCATGTACCAATGCTTACTTGAAATAAAGTGTAATCAATTATAATTGCACATTATCTACTGCATCTAATTTGTGTCATTACTTGACAAAGGAGTTCAGGTCACTGTTCCTGTTAGAACACAGACCTCGCTGCAGTCTTTGTCTTTACTCTGTAAACTGAACAAGGCCCTGCACAGAGCTCCTTTAAGTTTATTGCTAGAATATATATCCCTCGTTTGTGAATATTTAATGGGAAAATACTCAGGGAAAGAAGTAGATTTGCATATTTGCATTGATATGCAATTCCCTTGAAACTTTTGCCTTTCATGTGACCTACTTGCGTTACATTGCCAAGGTATGATGTTCTGCTGGTACAACGTGCATGCTGTCTGCTCTTTTTTGATAAAGGCTTATAGTAAATTGATTTGTATGCTCTCTACATGACTGGTCAGCGGCAGTTTTAATCTGTCACAGAAGTGTTGAACAGTGTGGTGTGGTACTTGGTCACCAAAGGCATATCAGTCAAGTCCAGAAATATGAAACTGGTCTAAGAGATGGACACAAAAGAAACAGACGTGGTCAGAAGATAGTGAGTTGAGGGGGAGAAGAATTAAACAAAGGGAAGAGCTTCCTGGTTCGATAAAGGCCAGTGTAGAAGATGAAGTATCCAGCAACAGCTTCGGTAAACGAGGTCCGCTCCAGACGATTACAACAAGAGCATTTTTTAAATCAGTTTTATATCTGCCATATGTCTGTATTAACACACAAGTGGTGTCCATCAATTAGTACTGGCTGCAGCTGACACATTCCTCACACCCGCCCTCTTTACTCCACATCTCAGTGCTGCAAACCTGGAGGGACCAACCAATGACATGAGGCTTGCTGGTGTAAACCCTGTGTTTATGTCAGTGGCACTTCAGCATAGAGCCAAGTCTGTGAGGATGAGAGGTGAACAAAAGCAAAAACTCTTAATTTGCAGCCATCTCACTGGGATTACCGGGCTGTGTCCTCCACCTGATGTTCAAATTACTGCCATACAGCTACAAATTTGCGTCCTATGCGAAAATCAGAGGCCACACACAGAAACCTCTCCTGAGGTGATCATTATCACCTCCGTCAGGTGCTTGTTAGGCCAGCCTCATAGCTTGAGCTGTCTGTGTCCTTGAGGCATCCACTGAGCTGCCTGTCACCCTTCAGAGACACATCATTTAACAGTGGCATCAAGGCAGCTATTACTGTCACAGCACTAGCTAACCAGTTAGCCTAGGACAAGTGCACCGGTCAAAGGTCATTTGGGGCTAAAAACAAACGGCTGTCATGACACAAGACAGGAGCGAAGCAGCGTGTTGGAGATGTCACACTATTCATTCCTTACATTCACAATAGCTGATGGAAAATATACTTAATTGCCACCACAGGGAAATTTGACTTTGACTCCATATTGCTACTACCATCATCAACAGTTCACACGTACAGAGGATACATCACCAAGACAGAAAAGATGTTTTCTCTCAAACCTTGCAAACAAATCATTAGTTCAGTGGACTACATAGGTCCAACAGCAAGACATAATTCCCTCCCTGCTTTATACCAGAACCTTGTTTTGATAGGGATCTTGTCTGAGATCAGATATTTGACTTGAGAGTCCACCGTGAAGTCTTTAAAGCTCTGGCACACACCTCCAAACAAACCAAAACATCGCCACTGTCTTATAAACACACGCAAACTCATTCCATACTCATTTTGCTTGTAAGTTTGTGTTTTGTTTACAGGTAGCAAACACAAGTCCCTATAATGTATTCCATTACAACAACCCTGCAGTAAATATCTCACCAAGGGAGAGCCTCCTGTAGCCTGAGGATACCAAACTTAACCAAAACCAGACTTCTAAACTTTGTACAATACCTGCTGTAGAGCAATGGGCTGTCAGGAGGAGGAGGAGGAGGAGGAGTGGAGAGGAAAGGGTCACGTCATCAGTGTGGTAAACAAGGAAGTGGTTAATCTCTTCCCTGAAGGGACCCAAGGTCGACCTTTGACCTGCCACCTCTTGACCTCTGTGTCCATGCATGACGCCTGAAATGATTGAAAACACAACAGGCTGGAAGGCTTCACCAGTGTCCTCATACCAGAGATGTGGAGACACAAAGAGTCCAGTTGCCTTGAGATGGGAAAGATAATATGTCTGCGTGTTTGAGTGAGACTTGAGATTTGTTTGGACATAAGTGAGTGTGTGCATATTTTACTGCTGCTGCCTGACTCTAAATCAGTTTTTCAGTCCATCTGTAACTCAGTGTGTGTCCTACCCTGTGACTCTTCACTCCTCTCTCTTTGCTCTGTTCCCCCCTGAGGGCTTGTGTGTGTCTGTTTGTGTGCGCGAGTGTGAGTGAGTGAGAGATTGTGTCTTTCGTTCTTCAACGTACAGAAGAAAGAAAACAGTTTTGCTATCTTTCTGAGTTCATCTTCACAAATAATGAAGTGATACCTTCTACTGTAGATGTAGTTTCAACTTTAGGAGATGAGAAGATACCGCTCCATTGTCTGTGTAATAAATGTGCAGCTGTTGTGACCCTTTGCTTAACTCAGCTGAGCTTAACATGAAAATGAAAAAAATCAACAACATTTGCCATTTTACAGTTGTCAGATTGTGTTTTCATTGGATAGAGCCATATTAGCTGTTTCCATTCTTTATGTTAACCAAAGCTAACCAGCTGCAGGCTGTCGACACACAGAATATTAGACAGATGTGATAGTGGTATTAATCTTCTGCCAGAAAACAAATGCTTATGTTTCCCAGAGCGTTTCCTTTTCTTTGAATCACTGCTAAGATGCAGTAAAGATACTGCTAGCACGTAGCAAGACCACCATATGACCACATCCTCCCACAAAGCATTACTCATGAGGGTGAAGTCCAGCAAAAATGCAAAACCTGATGTGGACACTGATGTATTAAGTGTGATAACGCTGTGTGTCCACTCGCAGTCCCCCTTGTAGAAAAATGTGAACGTCGGCCCATCTGATTAACACGGACCTAATGAGAGGCCTTGTGATGTCAGCAGAGTACGAATCTAAGCCCTCTGGCAAACATGAGACATACAATAATCTGTGCGTGCGTGCATGAGAGTCAGGACATTTAGTCATCTGTTCTCTGTGGTATCTGAGACCAGCATGCTGAGGCTGGTCGTATGACTCGCAGCCATGAGTCAGAGATGACAGTGGAAGTCCCGCTGCCCGTCTGAACCTCCTCGGTTAGAGCCGGGGGCAGCGCTCTTCCCTGCTGCGCCAACTCTCTGCAGCTCTCTGTTTCCGTTCACCCATTAGCTGGAGTGGGCCAGCGGACCTCCCTCTCATCCAGCAGCATTAATGGCATAATGGAGGTCATGGTTGGGGGTAATTTTGTGTGCGTGGTGGCAGATTGTTTGTGCATGGAGGGAGCATATGTGCAGGACGGGAGCAGTCTTGTTTGTGTGTGTGTATGTGCACTATCTAATGTACACAGACATTTTGGGATCATCGCCTCGGATAATTAAGACACAAGGTGGTTTCATACTGCAGAACTGAGCTTAGTGATCACATTTTTTCTCACCATACTTTATTATGATTAGACGTTTTGGTGGTAGCACCATTAATTATGGCCTCAGTTGATATTTGACTGTCCAAGTGATATCAAAATGATTGAAATGACCTCATGCACAACACCATCTTTTGCATTTCCAACGTACAGGTATGCAATGACAGTGTTTCCCACAGAATTTTAGGAGACTGTGGCAGGACAGTGTCAGATCATCGGCCGGGGAGGGGGGGTATTTATTTACATTTTATTATTATAACCATAATTTAAAAACATATAGTTACAATAATTTATAATTATAATAATCTTCTTCTTTTTTTTTTAAACGTCATCATTCCACATGTGTTTTCAAAAGTAGAAGGTATAGCAGTTATGCATCATGACCTCCTGACTGGCATCCTGTTCTTGTTCCTGGCAGGTTATCACTTAGAGCTTTATGTTTAATTACAACTATACAAAAGGAGATAGTCAACAATAGAAGGATTTATCATTCGAGATGGGAAAGATTTACTGTGGAGACATCCACAGCCTGGGCCCCTGTCTGCTCTGGCAGCAAGATGTCTGGGAGGTAAAGAGCCAGGTCGATAACAGGAGCGCGGTTGCTGGTACAATTGCTGTCTGTTATTACATCAGTGGTACTTCGAATCTCGGTTGAACTTCCCTTGAGTGAGGTATTGAATCTTAACATGCTCCAAGGGCGTTTTGCTCTGGAAGACCTTCTGCTCTTAACTCTAAACTCTAAATCTGTATGTGTAGTGAGTGGGCCATTAGTGCATCACTTAGTGAAATACGCAAGAATAAAGTGTATGAAACTATCTTTGGATCTCAGTCTATTTCTTTCTGTCAATCTGAGTGGAAATACTACCTCATTCGTTTGCAACTGGGGGGAAGTATCTCTGCTTTTAAAGCATCCTCCTGGCAGGCGATAGATATAGCTTTCCACTCTGCCAGTCACTCTGTCACATGGCTGCCATTTCCTCCTCAGGGTCTCCTCTCTCGAGAGCTGGCCTGTCAGACGGAGATGATTTGGAGGTGGAGGGTAGAGGTGTCAGATTCGACTGGGATGTGGAGGAGATGGGGGTGGGCAAGAGGGGCCACTCTGAGGTTCTCAGCTGAAATGAGGATGATTACCCTGCTTTGTTTTTTCCTGAAGAACTACCAGAGCAGTTATTATCTTTGGGGCAGCTCTGAATGGACCATGTGCATTAATGGAAGTCAGTTGGCCTTTGTAGTCAGCTGAGCATACTATGGAAGTCTATTTAACCTTTGCTAGCTCTGAGCCTCAGTGATGAAGTGTGAGGTCGTTGGGCAGCACCTCTGCAGAGCGTTAGCGTTATTGTCTTCACGCAGCATATCGACTCCCTCTGGGATCAGGAGAAACACTTTTGCGCAACTCGAGTCCTCTCGTGCTAACCCAAACAGACCGAACACACACATTCACACTCTTGTCTCCGCCTTCCACCATAAACAATCATGACTGTGGCAGTCTATTTAGCTGATGGATATGGTATTGACTTTATGGCCTCTTGCTCCATCTGCAAGGGGCTGACATAGTTGGTTTCCGGCATTTGGAGGGAGTTAGCTGAGGTGGATGGATTGACTTGTGTATCAATAACTCTCTCCTCTTGTCTCTGGGTGGATGTTTTATGGCTGCAGGAGGATGAGATGCTGAGGTTAGAGAGGAGACCTGGCACAGATGTCTTGGCTGCATTGGTTGGAGAAGTTTTCTCTCTCAGTGGAAGATAATGAGCAGACTTCAGGACTTATGGAGTTGGAAAATAAACCAGGAACAAATCACTCATCTTGTTGGCCTGTTTTTCCCATCCCTCACTTTTTACAGAATCTCTGGATATTTGCAGGGAGATGAGTTTAAACTGAGATGAAATTTTAATGCTGCCTTTGGGCAGTTTAAGTAACACTAACGTACGCATGCTCGCCAGTATATTTCCAGCCAGTGCCTTGTGTTTTTCTATCATCACTTCAAAAATGTGCTTTTATGGTAACAATCTAAAACTTTAATGTCTTAGGCTTTGCTTGTTTCGGCGTTAAGCTCTCGTGAGCCTTCCAGACCCACCACACCCTGCTGTCTGTTATGAAATATAATTGGGAGGAAAAAAAGGGAGAAACATCAGATGACATTATGTCGACAGCATGTCTGTTGGCTTCAGGAAGTTGTGCAAAAGAAAAGCTGTATTGTCTTTGAACTTATTCCCTTTTCAAAAATTGTCCCACTTTTGTACTTCTTGGACTCAAAAACCATTATTCTCTCACTTTTGCTTCTGCTGTTGTTTTCAGCCTGGCTTTGCGAAAAACTTCACTCGCTGGCGCTTTGTGAAAACTCTCAGGTGCTGGCTAAGGCCTCTGCTTTAATATCGAGTAGTGACTATGCATTTGTCTGAATTCCGTTGTGTCTCCTTAGCTTGGGTTATGAATGAACACAGGGTAAGTAGCTGCAGTCTGCCAGTGAAATGGCCTTAGCTTTTGTTTTCTCATCTCACACAAACTCTTAATGGCCTTATTGGATCAATTAGAGCGCCTTCTGTAAAGGTGCTCACTAACTCATGATTTAGCCAGCCTTCATTATCTTATTGGGCTTGTTAATAGGCTTTAGTCTGTGAGCGTGTATTCGCTTCTTGGGATTAGGTGTGACGTTTCTTATCTTTGCTGCAACTTATCTTATTGACCTTTTGGGTTCCTGCGATTGACTACCACTTAAAGTTGGGACGAGTGAGAAATGTATCCCTCTAATGGAAATATGAAAATCTGTTCTGTTAGTTTGTAATGACCACTTCGCTGCTTCTCTTGCCGGCAGCACATAAAAGATTGTACTCTCAGTGTGAGTCTATTGAGCAGGTAAACATAAAGCTGCCGTCTGTGTTTTTGCCTCAGAGCGACTGTACCGTCTTTCTGAGGAGAGTCACCCACCTACTCTGATAACCATCTTGCCTGCTGCTCCTGGGGGCTCAGATGCACACAGCACGCATGTAACTGTGACCTTACATGAAAGAAGCTGGGACACACTGAGACTCGCATGTACGACACGCTGCACATGCTCACACACTTGGAAAAGAAACAGAGCGTGAAGCAATCTCCTCTGTGTGTGCACATGCAGAATGGTTTTACTGTTGAGAACCTTTTTCCACATGATGCTCTCCTCCTCTCCATGTTTCTTCACCTTCCTCTCTACAATGAGAGCGTTTGATTTGTGCCAATGTCCCAAAGGGATGAATGTGGGAAAATATTCCTCACCAGAAAGTGCTGGTAAAGGCTTAATTGTAACTTTGCAACCTACATACAAGATTGGCAAAAGACTAGAGAGGATGGTCCATGGTTAGATTTAATATTACACATTAAACATGCAAACTATAACCATAATAATCTGCTGATTCTTTTCTTGATTAATTGTTTTGTATGTAAATTGTGATAGTGTCATCACCCACATAAACTAATTTATATGTCTGCGGGATCCCAGATAGACAGATCCCAGCCTGACTCAGTTAATCAACTGATCTCAGTCTCCAGACAGCTGATTGGTCAAACTGTGTGTTCTTGGTTGGTTGGAACACAAACCTGCAGCCACGCCGGCGCCTTGTGGAATCGGTCTGACATGCCTGATTTAAGTTGTTAAAACAAGGGGGAAAAAAAATCAAATCTCTGTCTGAAGCTAGTTTTTCAGTCAGCGTCTCCAGTAATCTTCAAAGTTTTTACCTTGTGCCATCTCAACCACAACCATCTGGTGCTCGCATCATTCAGCTCAGCGCTGCTATGGCAGTGGTTTCTCCGTTTGCCAGCTCTCTCTGAAACCCTACAGTACAGCTGCTGGTCATCTCTGTTGCTTGTGCATCATTTGAAGTGATTTTACTGTTCTCAGTTTGCTTTCTACACAACATGGTGAAACCTTTAACAGGCATTTTTGCGCCTTTTGTCGAAGATTGTCACCAAATTAAAGACATTAACCAGCTGAGACTCCTTGATCGGGTTTTTCCTGCAGCATCAGCACGGTAGTTTGTAGCAGAACGTGTCACATCTCGGTGCCGTGTTTATCTCATCTCTCCGTGCTAAAAGAGTTAGCTGGAATTTGCCAGATCTTAGATGACAGGCCTATTATCAGCCCCGAGCCTCCCTGCTCCTGCTGTGAAAAAACCCCTCAGATATTGCTGGAGGCGTGTTTGGACAGCCTTCCCGGGTCTATGCATCAGCAAGAAACTACAGAACCTGCCCAGCTCCCTGTGTCAATCACATCTGCACTCGCTGACTGGCTTTCATCAGAATCTCTTACAGTGCAGCCAACATCAAAGATTCACCCAAATGATAAGTGCTGCTGCGGCTGTTACAGTCGGTGGCCATGATCAGACATTTGTGACAGACATGAAGCTGTTCACACACTGCCCTTTACCAGCTTGCATGTGTCCCTTTGTCAGTGTGTGTGGTTCAGTCAAGGTAAACCAAGGCTACAGGGCAGAGAGGGATGAATCAGCCCCCAAAAAAAACAGGAAGTGAGAAGATGCTTATTTTTGGTGAGTCAGGCGAAGAAGCAGCTGTGTACATTCTGTAGACTTTCTGTATCTTTTGAGTCGGGTTTTAGAGGCTGCTGTGTTGGTGTACATGCTGCATATTAGTCGGGCAAATGAGATTAGGATGATTCAAAAAGAGCTCGTATTGTGTGTAAACTCCCACCTCCGCCGCCCCTGCGCCTCATATCCATTTTAAGAACAAAAAAAGTGGGTTGAGAATTAACACATTTTTTTCAGTTGTTGCATAAAACACACAATTACTGGGGTCTATGTTTCCATGTGTTTTCTTTTGAGAAGGCGCATAGCTGTTTTTTGTCAGAGGAGGTAGTTATCTCTCTGAAAGTTCTTATACACAGTGACAAACATGTCTTTTTTAATCATTGTAACAGTTTTGTTGTTTTGGTAAAGTATGCCACTAGTTCCTTGTTTACAGCTTTTCACACTATGGTGTAGGGACGCACGATATTGGAAAAAACTAACAGATTTTTTTTGTTTTTGCGATGTATATTGCGATGTTAAAAAAATAAAACAAACACCCTTCTCCCACCCCCCCTGTATCTGTAACTGACCAACTCGGTCAGTATTTCTCTGCTCAGGCAGGCTCCGACGCGCTGTATCCCTCCGCCTATCAGCTGTTTGCATTTTTTGATGACTTGTTACGGGAAAAGTAGCGGCTCAGAGATGCTTTTCTAAAGCAAAACAAAAGTTGACATGTTCTAAAAAATGAGAAATCGTCTCACATCCTGCGATGTGACTATCGCACATGCGCACATCGTGATGACGATGTTCAAACAACACATCGTGCAGCCCTGCTTGAGTGGTAGTATTCATCATTTATAATTTATTTATTTATTTATTTTTTACTTATTCCTACTTTTCTTGTATAGTGTTCTAAGCACTTTATTACTTTAGACTTTAGACTATGTGCATTTTTTCTGTCTTTTAACTTATTAGACTCCAAGAGAGCACTGCACAACAATTCCTATGTGCCTTTACTGTTAAGTTTGTGCACAAATAGCAAATAAAATCTCTTGACTCTCAAAAGAGGAGTAACATGCAAGCAAACCGCAGTAGGATTAGGCAGTGATGTCAAAGCAGCTGGTTAATTCCTGCATTGTCGGTTATTTCCATTCCTCCATTATTCACATCCTCCCCTCTACCCCTTCTATTACTCTCCAAATGTTGGCAATTTGTCCATCGCTGCCGCTGTGATTCAGAGAGCCTCCATCCCACTCTGTTTAGCTTCTGCCAGATCAGTCTCTGATGGAGAGACAGAAATAATAATAATGATATGCTTGAGTGGGACTGTCGAAGACAAATAGTGTAAGGCCATTTTCAGTTTGTAAATGTCAGGGGGAGCTCCCTTGGCCCAGACAGGAGCGTTGTAATGCAGAAGTGGAAGTCCACCACTAAGACATTTTGATGATGAGTTGAAGGGATGAGGGTGCTTGTGCTTATTCAACTCTGATAGGGCTCATCTTCAGGCTAGGGGTGTCCTCGACTAAGGATTTTCATAGTCGAATCTGATTTGTCAGATTTTGCCTTTAGTCGACTAATCATTGAATCATGTTGTTTTCCCTCATTGATTAATGATCTCATTTGTGTCTTTTTCTGCTCCAGAGAAAAGAGCTAAAACACCCAAATAAACTTATTTAATTCTTCAGTTGGCAGAAAATAACAATAAGAGGACATTCTCCATCCATCCTTTTCCTTATGTCACTCATTAGGCCCGTGTGCACGACATCACTGTCTCTCTTTTGGTGACTGTGTAGTGATGATGAGTATAGTCCCATCGTTGTGTGGGCATTATATGCACATCAGTGCTTTGGTTCAGGGCCAGGGGTCAAGTGTCACAGCACCATGGACAGCGCTGTTTTTGTGTGTAGAGGGTGTGTGTGTGTTTACAGAGGTGCTGTGCTGCGTGATCGATAGACAGAGACCGCGTCACTTAATTTGAGAGAGAGAGAGCAAGGAGTCGGCTCAGATGCTTTTCTGAAGCAAAACAAAAGTTTGAGAAAGACGGGTGCTTGAGCACCCACTGGGATGTTTGTATGAAAATAGACTATATTATTTAGAAAACAATTAGAAAACAAAGAAAGTCTATGTAAAATCAGATGTTCAGCAGCAGTGAGCACCCCTATATATTCAGAATGGTACAGTCATCGAATAGTCGACTATTCACAGACACCCCTACTTCAGGGCTTGTAATGCTGCAACATACCAATATTTTATTGATACCATTGAGATGATCTTATCAGTAGGGGTGCACCGACTGCAATTTTCTGGCCGGTCACAGATCTTTAAAAAGCCTGACCTGCTGATACTGATTTTGGCCGATACTGATTTTTATATACACCTTCAATGTACATACATACACATACAATACACACTTGTTGTTTTAACTGCACATGAGGTAGTTCTCTCAAATATAAATGAAAACAATAGAGCGTTGCTGTCCAACTTACTAAATTCTATCAGTCCCTTTAGACTTTCATTGTTCACATCTTAAAA
>OMNW01014678.1:0-12821 GCA_900303245.1 Selene dorsalis
AAGTGCAGGAAATAATAAAAAAAAAATAAAGACAGGAAAGAAATCAGTACATATGTTATGTATGATGTAGGTATACTATAGACATGGTTTTTGCAAAAATCTGCATGTACTGTGTAAAAACTGAGCTTCATGTTTGTGTTCTGTGTGATTTGCTGTAAACAGAATATAATTACAAAAATAAACATTGCTGCGTTTGCCTGGGAGTGATAATAGAAGAAAAAAAAAAAGGTTATATTTGGTCATGACCTGTGTTTGGGTGCTATGAGGAAACATTCAGAGCTAATGTTATTACAGCACTGCATAAGAATGATGCAACTGTTAATGAGCGTGCTCTCGCTCTGCTGTTGTCTTTCCCTCACTTTTCTTTTTTGGATTTCCCTTTTTAACTTTCCTCCCATCTCTCTGAAGCTCACTCATTGTTCTCTTTGTACCCCCCCATCCCAGTCTTTCCCTCTCTCTGTGTTTCCTCCTTACCCCCGGTTGCATCCTGTTCTGCACAGAAAATAACACAGCTCATAATTAGACACTTCATTTGGCAGCCCCCTAACTACGTCTGAGCACAAAGTCCCATTCATCTGAAGGTCAGCAGAGAAAGAAAGAGAGAAGAGAATAAAAAAGGGGACAGAGGGAAAGAGAGACATGGAGGACAGGGGAATGAGCAGAATAGAAAAATAGAAAACCTTCCCTCAACAAAGACGCTCATGGCTGAGCCTTTCAGTTTGACCTTAGATAGATGGAGAGCGGGGACTTTGGTGTTGTGTGTTTTGAGCTACCAAAGCCCCAGCTTGGTCTGGGGAGCAAGGACTATGAAGCTGGCCTCTAACCAGCCTCACAACACACACGCATGCATGCATGCACGCACACACATACACACACACCTCAATTATCATCTTTGCCAGATCCATAAAACACACATTCTCTCTCTGACAGAAGCCAGGTTGGCTCGCGACCCAATGGCTGTTCTCTACAGTAAAGTGTCGACCAAATCCAAATTCCCGTGTGAAACTTGGTGGCAGTGGCTCTAGATCAACTGTTTTAACAAATGCCAGAGAGCGAGAGAGAGAGAGCGCAAGTTTGCATGGTTTCTTATACTGGGCTGAATACTGGATGGAGAAGTACAAACCTAAAACTGAACCCACAATCACTTAAGATCCAATAACATGAATGACAGTGGAAGGCCGTCAGTGTCGAGGAGTGTACAGCTGAGCTTGTACTGTGAGGCGCAGCACGCTTTTCTGTGGATGATGAGAAGGAAAAGCGATGATTTAAGAGCTGCTTGTGGAAAACCACATCACCCCGGCCTCCTGAGTCAGTCAAAGTCAGGCCAAAGTCAAGCGCAGCGCTGTTGGTAAACGGCATCCTGGCGAAAACTACATCCAGACAGAGAAGGCGGGTTTGGTTGCGAGTGAGTCTGCACGCCAGACTTTTGGTTCAGCAAGTCCATGGGCTGCCATTTTAATCAGACTAAATGTTCAGGGAACGTGGGTGTAGGGAGGACGGGGTGACCTGGAGCTAACTCACCAGGCCTGGGGCCAGCAGCTACACGCTAATCTCCAAGGTCCAGCACCTCCCTTATGGGTAAACTCTTAGCCTGAGACATCACCCGCGGCAACACATCCATGTGTATGTGCTGTAAGTAATAAGTTTGGAAGGAGGTTGGAGGGAAGATGCCAATGTAATAGGTCAAGTTGTTACTGGCAGCTCAAACAGTTATGTCTCATCCCATGAGTGTGACTGAGTGTGTTCCTGTGTGCATGCGTGTTGAACCTTAGCGGTCTTGTCAGCAGAGGTAGTCGCGAAGAAGAATCCGTCTGGTGAGACATGACAGGACAGAATGGCTCCCTGATGAGCCTCCATGTCTTGCATCTTCTCTCCGCTTTCCATGTCCCACACCTTATGGTGAGCAGGGGGGAGAGAGATTATTCAATATTTGATTTCACGTCACCGTCAAATGTGTTTTTCGCTTTGTGTGTGTGTGTGTGTGTGTGTGTGTGTGTGTGTGTGTGTGTTTGGGCTTCACCTTGACAGTACCGTCGAAGGACCAGGACAGCAGTTTTGTGTCACCTGGTAAGTTGGAGAGCTGAGAGAAACGTCTGACCTGCTCTTTGTGACCCTGAAGTACTCGACACTCCCCAGACTGCCATCTCCACACCTACAGGGAGCAAAGAGACAAAGAGGGACAAAGAATCTTTTAGTCATTTATGCTTCTCAGTCATAGCTAGAGGGGAGATGATACGATTAGTTTTGGGATATTGAATGAAAATTCAGGTATTTGTATCTGTGTCTTTTCCTCATCTCCTTCTCAACCTTTGCCCTAGTTACCAGCGCTGCAGATACTTCTGTAGTTCAAATTTTAACCTGTTTCTCAAATCATACATAAATATAAACATAAAATACCAGAATTTTCCTTTAAGTACCAATTAATTATTGTGGATAAAACAGAACCTAAAATTAGCAGCAAAAATTTTGATTATAAACAAAAAAAATCCTGAAAACAAAGCGTTTTCTTTTGCACAGGACTGTAGCATCAACTAACCACCTGACAGATGCTGCAGTGTAGCCGAATGTAACATTTCCTCTGAATGAGTGACACCACTAAAAGGTGCAGTAGATCACAGTATTACATGTGGCTCTTTTCAGTTTTCCGCTTTTCCATCTTTTCTGGTGTCTGAGTTCATGCTAATGCACCTGTGAAATTGAACTCTGGACCTGTGCAGCCGCCTACATCGTGCTTGTTTTATGCCAGAGTGCAGGCAGGTGAATGAGTGGAGAGAGGGGAGTTCGACTGAGCTCAAACAGTGCAGTACAGACAGAATCATCCAGATCATCTTATCGTGCCTTTGTGTACAACGTTGCACCTGTTCTTCCTCTGAATGGATTCTGTCTTGAGTGCAAAGTTTAGAATCCATTACATTTCTTTACATTCACTCTGCACTCGCATTAACATCTAAATACACTCCTACTTCTTTTGCCGAGCACATGTAAAACAGCGTGCATTTGAAAAGCTTCTGAATAAGCAGTGGACGGTCGGAGAAAAGTGATGGTGTAGGCAGTTGCAGCATGAATACGGAACGAGGTATTGCGCTGTCGGAGAGTGGAGGAAGTGCTGCAGTGGACAGGGCTGTTGGCGAAAGAAAGAGATGAAGAAGGAGGAGGAGGAGATGAGAGGGGAGGAGAGGAAAGGGGAGATGAGCAACAGAGCATGAACGGTGGGGTTGACAGAGCATAACGGCCTGAAATACACACACGCACATGCACATGCACACACAAACACAGACAGTTGAACACGGTCAACACAAGAGCAGGAAGGAGATAAAGAGCTATCGAAAGTTGAGAGAGGAGGAAAAGGAAGGAGAAGAAGAAGACAGAGGTGAATGAAGAGTGGAGGCAGAAAGAGAAGCTGGTAGAGTGTAACAGGTAGGGGAAGGTGAAAACACCAGAGACCTGAAACACTGTGAGGATGAATAATCCAGCTGAGCAGGCAGTTTTACTTAAGGTGAGAAATGGGGATGGAGGAGAAGAATAATTGATAGCGCCAAAGAAAAATGGGAAGCAGGTTGCCTGAGGAGGTGGAAGAACATGCCATGAATTAGTAAGGGAAAAAAAATGGGTGGGGGGGATGGAGGAGGAAGTGATGAATGGGAGACACACAGGCAGGAAAACCAAGCAGAAATAAACAAAAAGCATGAACAGGAGAGGGGCGGAGCTGCACACCCTGATGGTGGTGTCCTCCGAGGATGTGATGAGTGTCTGGCCATTGTGGCAGAACTGGCAGTGCAGCACGGTCTTAGTGTGTCCCAGCAGAGTGGCCAGAAGCTTCCCAGACGGGACCTCCAACACCTGGACGGAAGAAAAAGAGACATTAGCAACGGTGAGAAATAAATCTCGGGTACACTCACAAGAAAAGAAAAGCCAGCGTTTCAAGCCACATAAGGTTCATCCTCAGCGTCTAGACCATCTATACAAACCTTGAATGATAGCCGAGTTTTCTAAGATATAATCGGGGGAAGAAAGTGTCCCAGAGAGTTTCCAACAAAAATGACAAAAAGTCACATTTTGAAGGAGCACCAGAGGAGGAGAGAGGTGAGGTGCTGCTGCTGGCTTGATGGTGATAAGCACATCAAAAAAGGAGAGTTGGGGAGTCAAAGGGGGAAAGGGCGAGCTTTGAATGCGACCGTTCAGTCCGGTCAAGACAGCAGAGGGTTACCGGGGATTTGACAGCCCTGCAGACAGCACTGGGGGGAGTTAGAAAACAAAACAGCTTTGATGCTCAAAAGATCCAGGAAAAGAGAGAAAAAAAGTCATCATGTGTTCTCACTTGGGACTGCTGCTTCTGCATAAAAACTCTGTTATAAGACAAAACTTCCACAGGCTGTTTAAAGCTGGTTTTCAGAGGGACGGAGGACTTTGTGATATCCCCAAAAAGAGCAACGGTACAGCCCAGAGACTTCTAGTCATGGAAGTCCTACATGAGGACAGAAAAAGATAATGGTCCCCAGAGGATGATTCCCAATGACTTGAAGACTTTTCCTCTGCCACCACTTTGGAGTTAAATATCTATATATTTAATATAATACATCTATAAGTGCTGAATGGACTCTCTTGCTCATGATAATCTCCATTAATATTGGTTAATCTATGTTGTCTTGTACCACATTTTATGACCAAAATACCTGCTAAAGTAATGATACTCCCATAGGTTTGCTGTGTGTTTAGCGCTAATTAGCAGCTGAACGGACTGACCTCAGAGGGGAAACACAGTAAGATGATATTTGCTATTCATCAGCACATTCCCCTCATCATTATCAGTATCAGTGTTCATCTGCTGATATTAACCTGAGCTCTCAGCTCACACACTGTTCCTGAGTGGAGTTGTTAACATGGCTGTAAACTTTTAGTGTTGTTAATATATCTAATGAAATACTAAACTGGGACAATCAGTTGAACTGATGATCTTCCTGGGAGGAGACTCTACAAGAATCACAGTTTAATACAATGTCTTTAGTTTCTAGTTAAAAATGTGTCTTTGAACAACAGGAGTTTTTTTAATCACTCAAATCAAGTCCTTTTAGTTTTCAAAGATAGAGACAAATAAGGCTAATTAAAGTATTATGAGGTGAAACGTGCTGAGCTGCAATTAAAAAAATCTACAGAGGCAAAAGCTCTGTTCTTCATTAACCTTCTGACAGATTTATTCAGTGATTACCAAAAAAAAAAAAAAACTCCAATGTTGCTTTGCTTCCTTTGGTTCTGCAGCTTTACAAATGCCATTAACAACAAATCACTAACAGCGGAAAACAAATCAAATTCAAAACTAGAAGGGACAAATAAAACCAACAAATGCTGCAAACGTTACCGCCAGTCCAGCAAAAGCACCTGTGTTTAAGAGACAGGCCTGTGTGACACTTGGGATTTTACCAGGCGCTAAAATATTTACATCTCAGAAGGGCCGGGTCGACATGTCTGAGCAGAACAAGCCTTGGGGCACGCCATCCATGTTTGCCAAGCTCTAAGCACTGAGACGCAAGTTTTAAAGCCTTTGAGAGAACACTTTGGCAAGCTTTACACATCCGGCTCAAGGATTTCTGGGATGGTGCAGTGAGGGAAAATGCCTGAGGGTATTAGGTATCTAAAAAAATCTAATATAAATATAAGCTAATGTAAAGAGAAAAGATTTAAACACTACTGCCAAAGTAGTAAGGATGCTGTCATGCACTACAGGGAGTTACAGAAACCTGGTCAGTGTTGTGGCTGTTGCTTTATCCTGTTATTAGTATCAAAACGCCTACATAGCCAAAATAACGCACATACATAACAGCACTTGGTGACTCTTGAACACTCTGAAGACCGAGCACATGCACCCAGATATCACACTTTCCCTGTCATACCTGCACGCTGCCTGTGCTTAGCCCTACAGCCAGAACCAACCCCCTGTGGGAGGTCAGCAGTCGTCGGATCCTGCAGCCAAGTGTCCTCAGTATCTGACTAGCTGTCAGCCCTGCTGCCTGGCACGAGACACACACACACACACAAACACACACACTCACAATTGCATACTTTCACAATTATAGAGAGATGCACACAGTGACTTTCTGTCCTGTCATAAAGACGTGAACGCTCACATCAACAGAACAAAGCTGGTGTTTCAGACACACACTGGCACTGGGAGCTGGGTGATGAGTCCTGCTGCACCCAGGCTGATGAAGTATTGCTAATTTTTCCTCCTGTTAACTGGTTTGTAAATGAAACAAGATGAGTAAATGAATGCTTTCCACTGCAGCAATCATCATCAGCAGCAGCAGCAAGAGAAACTCCAGCTGCAGCAGGGCGCCCTCTGGTGTCAGCTCAGGGGAATCAAACCACCTCAATTTGCTTTTGGGGGAAACTGATAAAAATATAAAGTATCAAATGTTTAAATAGGATGTCAATAATGGCACAATTGGTCCTGCGATCTTTGTACTGAAATAATAAAATGCAGGAAAACAGTGTTGGTTTAATTTATTAGGAATCAGACAGAGCATGAACCGCAGCGCTGCCGTGAAACAGGAGATTAATTTACAAATCTGTTATGGTCAGCAGATCACTGGTATCACAGTTTGTTAAAGACTGTGTATCATGTGACTGTGGTGATGAGTTTTGAGCTGAGAGCTGTTTCTATGTTCATATGAAAAAAATCAATGATATTATTATTTAAAAAAATTGCCTTAACACAGATTTCTGTAGTTTATCTTCTGTACAAATAGACACATCTCCGTTACATTAATCGTCTGATCTGAAGAAAACATGGCTGCAGCACAGGAAAAGGTGTCACTTGACTGCAAGTGTCTCAGGTTACGTTTCAATTTCTCTTGAAATCCTTGTGTGCACTCTCAAACCTCAGCATCCAGGAGGCAGATGGAGGACCAGAGATGAGCTGTAATTATAATCATTAACCCTGTATTCATTAAGACTGCGGGACCTTTTAATTAATTAAGAGCTGCTCTCTGCTGTAGGTTTCTGGCCCAGCCACAGCACAGATATGTCAGGGGACCAAGAGTTGAGTAAGTGTTTGTGTTTCAATATAGGACAGGAGGAACTTTCAGGGATGTTCTCCACCATCTCTGGATGTGCACAATATGGAAGAGACACATACATTCATACAAGTACACACCTGCCACAAAGCAGATCAGGGCAGTAACTCTCTGCCTGCAAACAACAATTTATCATCAAGACAAAGAGCAATGGAGCAGAGAGAGCAGGGGGATGGACAGACCGAGAGGAGGACGAAGGGAGATAAACAAAACAAAGGAGAGAATTAAAGAAAGGAAAGTATCTGACGGAGAGGAGATAGAATGGAAATATAAAAGAAGGCAACAGGAGTGGAGAGCGTTGAGAATACAAAAAGAGAAGTGTGCAGAGAGAGAGGGTGATGAAAGAGGAGTGTGGGGCTGATGTACAGCTGACAGGACTGATAAAACAGGGTGATGTCAGGTCTCATGAGTCCACATTTCCTACGGCTACACGGACCACAGATTTACACCGACAGAAACACACACCTGCTGTCACTCTCACACACACACACACACACACACCTACAACACTTTTCAGCCTTGGTTTTCAGAAACATGTTTGTTTACTTCATAATGAATTTCCTTTCATCACTGTGGATCGCAGGTTTGTCTCCTGAAGCTGAAGGACACGTTTGGAAGTTTTTTCGGCTAAGATGTGAAAATTCATGGTCAGAATAGAAACTGCTTTCTTTAAGACGGAGACACAAATCCCAGGGAAAAACAAACAACTTGTAAGATTCAGATTTCTGTGTTTTTTTTCCCTCTCTCTTTGTTCAGATTAAAAAACAAGATATAACATGTTCATTAGTATCTTAAGAAGTGCCGGTGGGGAAATTCATGCCAAGCAACTCGTCTCCAGGTGGTTTTATATTTAATGATAATATGAGAATTATGGCATAACTCTTCTCATCTATAACGCTCATTGGAAAGTGACCGGCGTATTTCAAACACAGATAAATCCCACTGACAGACTTGGATCATTATCCTGCTCAGTGATAAAAATCTGCCAGTGAAATTAATTAGGGCTGCAACTAAAGATTATTTTCATTAATCTGCAGATTTTCTCCTCGATTATTAGTTCAGTCTGCCCTAATTGCCTGTCATATTTTCCCCAGACAACTGTGTGAACCATGTGACGAATGGTAAAAACACAAAAATATTAAATTCATAATTAGATTAAAATCAAAGTCTCAGTTTCCAGGAGCTGGAAAAGCATTTTTAAAATTCAATTTCTCCTCTGTTCATTGACAAATCCTTTCAGTGCTGGGATGAGATGTGTTCACTGCCCCGTCACAGACACACTGACACACATATTGTGTACTTCATCTTGTGTTTTCTACCTGTACTGTGCCGTCCTCTTGGCCCAAAGCCACTGCAGGAGGCTGCGTGCAAAGACAGGTACACCGGATCCTGGACGGCTTCTCTTCTGACTGGATCAGCACTGATCCGGTCCTGCCGTCACGCACCTGACACACACACACACACACACACTATTTTTGGAAATCTGATTTAGGCCTAATACAGTTATGCTTGTCTGCACTTGATCTCAGACTCAAAGAAACATCCCTGCTTCAGCTAGTTTATGAATTCTTTGCCCTTTCCCTGCAGCTCACCTGCAGTCTGTTGCAGTTGTCTGCAGCCGATACAATGATTTCTGCATCACTGAAGACAACGTCTGAGTCTCTCTTTAGGCAGACGGCTGAGGAGGTGTGAACCTTCTTAGTCTCCCATAACTGAAAAACAAGAAAACATAAGGATGTGTAAACATCACATCCAGTGACAGAGCGAAAAAAAAAAGAATCTACAGAGGAGTTGACCTTGGTTTTGCTAAGTTTGTTAAAATAATGACTCCAGAGACAGAATGGGAGCGGGCGATAAATAAGTCATCAGATATATCAGCCTCATGAATTACGTAGGGCTCAGATACATGGCAGAATAATGGTAACTGACCTTTTCTCTTGGACAGGTGGGGCTTCTCTCTGTGGTGGTTACTACTGGTTTTTACTGGTTTATTACTGGTTTATAACCAGTTGTTCTGCTGCTCTCTAATCTACTGTGTTTGTGCACAGAATCTTCTATCACAGCTCTGTTTTTTTGTTTACATTGCTCAGACCAGTGTGATATAAAAACAATAACTGTAAAAGCCATAAAATCAATAGTAATAGGCTAAACAGTTTCATTGTTATTGTAATTTTAAATGACCTTGTTTTAAGGCTGTTTATGGTACATATTGTTTTGTTTAAGGGAGTGAAGAGTCAGGACAAATCAATAAACAATTTGTGTGTTCATATAACCACAATTATTAATTATTAAAAGAGCCTAAAGCAAGACAACTCTTGTTTTTCTGCCTCTTTCATAACGCGTCATACATACAGTAGCTTAGTGTCCTGCATTTACAGTACTTTGTGGCCTAATTCATTATTCACCACTCATATTAAATCAAGTTCAGAGAAAAGTGTTCGTATCATTTATGAGTCTGCATCACTAGGGTGAGGGCAAAACTTAACAGCTGGCAGAGGAAGTATCATTAGTCAACTTGTGATGTTCCATGTTTTGCATGACTTTGATTTTATTGTCACCAGAGGCAATTAAAACAACATCTCACCCTGACAGTCTGGTCGTCTGAGCAGGAGAGCAGCTGCGAGCCGTCAGGAGAGAACTGAACACGATGGACCCAACTCAGGTGCCCGCTGCAATCAGCCATCTTTTTATTAGACTCCAGGTCCCACAGCTGGAAAACAGGTTCCTAGGTTAATATGAACCGTCACACTTAGATTTACAAATAGAAACAAAAGTGTGAAGATATAATTGGGTCAAAGTAACAGTCCAGTCACAGAGAGGAGCACTACATGCAGAGTGACCGTGTTTGTGTTAGAGGAGTGTGTCGTACCTCCACAGCGTAGTTTGAGAATGCAATGGCCAGCAGATTACTGGTGGGACAGGCGTGACAGTACTGCACCGTGCTCAGACGATTCGTTCTGATCTCCAGCAACATTTCTGACGTCTCCACGTCGAACACCTGAGAAACACATAGATACACACATCAGTGTTCACTCAGTGCCCTTACACTGGGTTGTGATGTATTTAAAAAGCTGGGAACAAAATATAAAATCAACTTGTCAGTGGAAAAAAAACACAATGATTTTTTATATTCTAATACCATTAATGACATCTGGCATTTCAGTATGTTAATAATATGGATCATCTGTATTTATATCTATGTGCAGCATTTTGCAGCTTGTATTGGATTGCATTAAAGCCTGCTGCAAACTTTCGTCATCGAGTCTCATTTTCTCTTTAAAAGCAGGAGGTACAAAGTCACACATCTCCAGTGTTTGGGTTATTTCCCAGAAAGTGAAGGAAATGAAGACGTAGAGGACACAGAGACAGACAGACCGATCACAGGACAAGACTGACTGATTTTGGAGAGCTCGGGGAGGGGAGGGGCTGCTCACATTTACAACCAGGACACACACTCTTTAGACTCCAGAAGACAGACTGACAAACAGCCTGTCGCCCCAGTCTCCTTCAGAGAAGCGGTGCACGGGCAACAAGGACGAAATGAACCACATGGAGCCAGGTTTTGATCTCCACAGCTGTTCATCATCATCACACTACAGCAAACGATATAATGCGTCTGTACACATTAAAACATGAATCCACTCTTTCAAAATCAAAACGCTCACCAAAGCGGCGTTCCTGGCTGCACAAATGATGCGTTTGCCGTCTGCGGTCCAGGTGCTGCACTTGACGAGGACCTCTTCATCGCCCTCTGCCAACATGCTGGTCACATCGATCGTCTTCCACTCGTTGGCAGACGACACCTGAAACAGCTGCAGACACAGAGGTTTGAGGATGTAAGCACAGAGTAAGACCTAAAGCTGCTGTGGCTTCAAAGCAGCTGTCGACATCATGTTTAGACTTCATGTTTAGAAGTAGAGGTTATTTTTGAACAGAGTTTAGAGACGTGATTCTACTGGTTCTACTGGCAATAAAATATGCATAATGTGTCTCCTTTAAAAGTCGAGTGCAGTTTAACAGGCAGCTTTTCACCTTAACAGTGCCATCGCTGGAGGAGGTGGACAGGTAGGTGTCATCAGGAGAGAAACAACAATGGTTGACGGGCTCAAAGTGTCCAAACATGGTGTTCTGGCAGCTCGGCTTGTTCAGGTTCCACACCTACAGAAACAAGAGACGAGGGTATGAAAACTATTCACCGGGGGGTGATCACTCAAAGAAGTCATCAGACATACATGTATGTATGTATGTGTGTAAGACACGCTCACACACCTTCACATTCATGACTTTGTCGTTGGAGCAGGTAGCCAGGAGGAGTCTCCGCCCCGTGTTTGTAAACTGACAGTGGTTGACCTGCTCTTCATGCTCCTCATCAAACACCCTCAGCAGCATGGCTCGCTCCACGTGCCACACCTTCCAGACACAGTTTCAATATTTGTTGCTTTTTTTTGTTGTTGTTGTTGTTAATTCTAAATACGATATTTACTCTCCTGTTTGTTGCTGTGATCATCATCATTTTACCTTCACTTTCCTGTCACTGGAGCAGGTTGCGAGGAGACGGTCATCGGGGGAGAAGGCACAACAGAGCACCTCATCGTCGTGGGCCTGAATCTCTGTGAGTTTCTCTCCAGAGGTGCTTTTAAACACCTGGGAACACAGGTATGACCACACACATAATCAGTACTGGATCACTCAAGGGGACCATAACTTTACTTTACTAGACGGTGATCACACCATGATAATAAGGTTTGTATTATTCTTAAATCCCCTTAGCTTTGTCAAAAGCATTCTTATAACAGTACTGTTTCTGGCCTTTAAAATGGCCCACTCTTCTTTCCAGCATCACACACACACACTTGTCTGCTCTGATACCTTCAGTGTCTTGCTGGCTCCACATGTGGCGATCTTGGCTCCACTGTGGGAGAAGCAGGCGGAGTAGATGGAGCCCTGGTGGGGGTGGATCACGAGACGGGACAGACTCTCTACACTGCCTTTGTTCCTGAAAGTAAACACAATAACACAAGAGTCCACCTCACTAGCAGCTCTGCTACTGGTTCAGGTTACTAGAAGAATGTAGGTGTATCAAAGCAACACTGTGCAGGATTGGTGGTCCTGGTGCTCTCTTTGAGAAGAGCGACCATCTGCTACCGGTGTCGTTTTCAGATAAACACACAGCCTACATGAATTTGGTGCCATTGCCCGTACTGGTGCCGGTAGTACCGACCAGTGCCGCTACCGCTGCCGTCGTCGGTACTGGTGCCGGTACCAGCGCCGGTACTGTTGCCGGTGCCGGTACCGTTGACGTCGTCGGTACTGGTGCCGGTACCGGCGCCGGTACTGTTGCCGGTGCCGGTACCGTTGACGTCGTCGGTTCTGGTTCTGGTACCGGTACCGGTGCCGGTGCCGCTACCGTTGCCGTCGTCGGTACTGGTGCCGGTACCGGTGCCGGTACTGTTGTCGGTGCCGTTACCGTCGTCGGTTGTGGTGCCGGTGCCGGTACCGTTGACGTCGTCGGTTCTGGCACCGGTACCGGTTGTCGTCGTCGGTACTGGTACCGGTGCCGGTACCGCTGACGTTGTCGGTACTGGTACCGGTGCCGGTACCGTTGTCGTCGTCGGGACCGGTACCCGAGCCGGTACCGTTGACGTCGTCGGTTCTGATACCGGTGCCGGTACCGTTGACGTCGTCGGTTCTGATACCGGTGCCGGTACCGTTGACGTCGTCGGTACTGGTGCCGGTGCCAGTGCCGTTTCC